>PVJI01003105.1:0-130506 GCA_004026765.1 Micronycteris hirsuta
GAACCGGGACCCTCTGGTTCCCAGCCCGCGCTCAATCCACTGAGCTACACCAGCCAGGCTAAAATAAATAAAATCTTTAAAAAATAGTTTACTATAGCCAATTGCTGGAAGCAACCTAAGTGCCCACCAGTAAATGAGTGGATAAAAAAACTGTGGTACATTTACACAATGGAATACTACACAGCAGAAAGAAAGAAGGAACTCCTCCCCTTCACAACAGCATGGGTGGAACTGGAGAGCATTCTGCTAAGTGAAATAATCCAGATAGTAAAAGACAAATACCATATGATCTCACCTATAAGTGGAACCTAATCAATAAAACAAACAAACAAGCAAAATATAACCAGAGACATTTAAATAAAGAACAAACTGACAGTAACCAGAGGGGAGGGGGAAGAGGGATAATGGGGGAAAATAGGGGAAGGGACATCAAGGAACACGTATAAAGAACACATGGACAAAGCTGAAGGGGGTAGGTTCAAGGGTGGAGGCAGGGATGGGTGGGGCAGCGGGCCGAGATGGGGTGAAAATGGAGATAACTGTACTTGAACAACAATTTATAAATAAATTATTTATGTTAAAAAAAATAGTTTATACCAGAGAGTGCTAGAATCTTGGATGACTAGGTAGGAGTTTGAAAAAATAAATCTTTGATTGAAATATTGTTGTTTTAGTCTTAGCAAATGAAATAACTCTCGTAATATAATTTTCATGGATGGCCTGTCTCACCAAGTAGTATATGATGACATCTTAGTCTCCATAGCCCCTAACACACGCCTTACTTGTCGTCGGAGTCCAGCAGATGCTTGCTGAGTTTAAATATATATCTTTTTTGACAGGAGTGTTATATTAATGATGGTTTGTCCTCCTGTTCATCATATCAGAAGGTATATAATGTCTATGAGTGGGAATTTTGAGTTCAAACACTCAGTTAAGGTGGTGCGTATCAGGTTGTTCTCTGGTCAGATGATCTCTTTGCTTTTGTTATTAATGAGTAATGTATGAGGAGATCCTTGGAGACTACATGAATATCCTATTTTCTAACCTGTCCCCTAGTCTTCTTAATACCATTGATACTCCTTGCCTTGTCAATTATTATTTTTGGTGGCCACAGAAATGATGATTTTCTAATTCTGTCAGTGGATCTACCTTTATTAGCTGGAATTCTTGTGTGAAAGAGTTTTCCTTCTTCTGCACCCTCCCTCCTTTTTGATTCTTTTTATTGACTCAGATTTTTTTCATTCAGTGTGTTATAATGAATTACCATCATTTTTATCTTTCCAATTGCCCTATATTTGGCAGTAGGAGGATCTTTAGTCTGGCTCCGTGGCATTTGACATGCCCCCTCAGTTTGCGAATGCCAATCTGGTCGTTTTCAGTTGAGTACCGTATATTGCATTTGGGTAATTGTGAAGATAGTTTGAGGTCTAGGATAATATCATCTTTCTTCAACATTTGCTTCTGGCAAGAGGTTAAGGCTACTAGCAATTTTAGGTCACCTTAATCCAGTTGGAGAACTTGAGATGATTTGAAGCTGGGAGGGCTGGCCTATTTCCTGGTTTATCCTTATTCTCAACATAGTCATTTGGGTCTCAAAACCTGGATTTACTCCCCTTCACATTTCTCAAACATTTTTTTTAATTAATTTATTTATTTTTAGAGGGGAAGGGAAGGAGAAAGGGAGAGAAACATCAGTGTGTAGCTGCCTCTCAAGCACCCCCTATTGGGGACTTGGCCTGCAACCCACGCATGTGCCCTGACTGGGGATCAAACCAGCAACCCCTTGCTTCACAGGCCAGCACTCAGTCCACTGAGCCACACCAGCCAGGGCTCAAACTTTAATTTTATTCCCCTACTCCTATTAGTCTGTCAAAAGTTCTGTTCAGCATCCCAGCCACCTGTTAGGGAAGAGCAATTCTAAATGTCCCACTCACCTCTTTGTGTTTTCTTCTCTCAGATTTTGTTACCTTATTTCTTCATTGTCATGTTAGCTCCTGGAGCAATTTTTAAAATATCTTGTCCACCTTCTGTGGGTTTTCTCGGTATAAGTGTTAGCCTGAATTACCTAATCCATTACTGGAAATGAAAGTTTTTCTGACCCCAGAGTTGACTTTTGAAAGTGACATGGTTATGTCATTTTCCTAATTAAAACACTTCAATGACTGCCTGATTTTCTTCAGAATCCTTTACTAGGCATGAAGGTCTACATCCCCAAATCATCTCCAGCCACTCGCCCTCTCAGTTCTACTTTCCAGACTCACTGGCTCTGTTCTGCACGCCACACCTTCACAGTTCTGGCTTTGGACTTGGGGTTCCCATCTCCTGCCTGCTGTTAACTTCTCCCGCCCATCTCCCTGTGACCTAGTTAATGCTTACTCATCGTCAGAGCTCCGCCAAACGTCCGGCAAGGAAGACTCCCCTGACTTTCCCAGCCTGGGCAGGTCTCAGTGGTTGCCCCCAGTTCTTCTTCAAACTGCTTACTAAAGTTTGCAATTATGTTGATTTGAATGATTATTTCAATAATATCCATCTTCTTCCACATGCTCTATGAAAGGCAGGGATAGTGTGTTTTGCTCACCATTGCATGCTCAGCAACTACTTGTAGCAGGTGTTCAAATAGATGGAGGAAAGAATAAAAATGACTGTCAATCAAAAATCCTTTTCTGGGTCACTTATCTATGCAATTAGCCCATTTATTTCCAGCAACAATTCTGCACCTCGGGTTTTGTTGATGCAGCTGTGATTTCCTGGTTTTTAACTTTGAAGTCTGATGATTTTAAAAAAAAGTTTCGGTTTCTATTTCTACTTATGGTCACGTATTTCTACTTATGGTCACATTGATTTCACAACCTCAATAGAGCGGTTATTTTTAACCAAAGAAATGTTGCTTTGGGGGACTTTGTAAAACTTTGTAACAAACCAAGAGGTTACCTTGGTTTCGATGTAAACACACTGGTCATTGAGAAAAAGCCATTCAGAGCCTGAGTTTCCAATTTGGCTAACTCCTCAGAAAGTGAAAAATAAAAGACAGAGTTTCAGGCAGGTGATAGAGTCAAAATGACACAGCAAATAATGCTGTAGCTATGTTCTTTTGCTTAATATAGACTTCCCTGGTAGAGTAAATTTCCATCTGTTTTGCATTTGAAAATAAGACAGCTGGTTTCTTCCTTAAAGTTTGTAGGTAAGAAGGCAATAAATTATGGGAACTGTAATTAATACTATAGGTTTTTGACATTTGAAAACTGTAAGGTTTTATTAACCAATAAGTTCAATTAAAAATGCTAGAGGTTTTTGTTTTAAAACCAGATTTAGGCTTACATTACTAGAAACTTCTATAAGCCTGTACCAAATTTGTATGTTCTCTTTTAATATGATTGTCTTGCTGTTGGCTATTTTTCTTTCTCTAGTTCTATAGAACACACAAACAACAGCTATTTCACTTCTGTAGCCTCAAAGTAATTTCTTAGTCAGCTTTCCTGAATGGGATCTTCATTGACAAAGTTGGGTAATGGTAACTGTAAGTTAGCTTAGGTTTACAGGAATTACAGTTTGCTTTTGCTGGAGAAATGTGAAATGAGCGGACACACCACTGGGCAACACTTCACTTCCATGTTTTGTGAAACTGAACCTTTCTCTGCAAATGGTGAATACAGCTCACTACTCTTTCTTAAAAGACATGCATTTAAGCCGTCCTAATCAGCCTTCACATCAAATGGAGGAACCAAAGCATCTGCTGTATAGGTGCAGAAATGGGGATATTGTTAGATGCAGTAACGAGCAGTCCCAACTTCTCCCCTGAGCGCTTGCCCTCAGTATCTAACTGCCTACTAACCATGTCCACTTGGATCTCTAATATAGCCCAATCTTAACACGTCTAAGAACACACTTGCTTCCCCTTGCTCTCAAAACCCTGTTTCCTATCACCTTCGCCATCTCAGTAAAGGCCAACTTCATTCTTGTCATTGCTCAAGCAGCTGAGGGGTCATCCCTGGTTCTTCAGTTTTCCCCACATGTCATGTCTAACTCACCAGCAAATCCTTTCAGTTCTACCCTCAACAAGTGTCCAGAATCTAACCACATCTCAGCGCTGCCACCCTGTGCCCTGCCCCCAGCACCAGCCACACGTAACCTCTCGCCTAGACGATTAACTGATCTTCCCTGCTTTCACTCTTAATGTCCTACAGCACTTCTCCCCGACACACACCAGCCAGTCATCCTTCCAAAATGGTAATCGTACAGATTTTTGTCTCAAGGTAGAAGTCCTGACCATGGGCCTAAAATATATGAACATCCCTTTGTTCATTCCACTCCAATTAAACTGGCTTCTGTGACTTTCCTCTCTCATGCCAATCTTGCTCCTACCTCAGAGCCTTTGTATATGCTATTCCATCTACATAGAATGCTTTTCCCCTAATAACCTCACGAGCAGCTTCTTAATCTTCCTCCAGCATCTGCTTAAATGTTTCCATTCAGGAAATGCCTTTCCTGAACATGTCATTTTCTAAAAGCACCTCATCCCCTTACCTCCAGGAGTGGTTAATGCCCTACCTAGAGTAAGGCTTATCCAGGGTAGTCCTGGTTTCATCTGTATTGCCTTAACATAATTATAAGTAATTACTCTCAAAATATCCTTGTTTGATAAATGATGGTTGTCGCACACCCTTACCAAGTTTTATCCTTATAGCGTTCATCACTGCCTGATACCACTTGTCTGTCTCTCCCCATTCGAATGTCGGTAAGAGTTGACCATTTGTTTTATTTCCTGCTGTATCCCTACTATCAAGAAGTGCCTACAACACAAAGACCCAATAAATATGTGTTTAATGAATGGGACCATTAGCTACCTGATAATGTGAATGGCTCTCCGGGAACCAGAGATGAAAAAATAAATAAGACACCCTGTTCAATACACAAGCCCCACGTGAGAGAGTATGATCTGATAGATCTTAGAGAGACTGGAAACAGGTTTTCAAGAAAATCTATGGTCCAGGAGCTATCTGCCTCGTGGGGGAGCCAGAGATGGAAGGCAGGTGGGCATCGAAACTTCCTTCTCTCCTCAGTGAGTTGCCGGGACGTCCAGCCTGCCAAAGTCCCCATACTGAGTGTGCTATGTGCAGAATCCTGCGCAGTGTGGCTAGCCAGGGCTAATGGTAAATTAAATTCCTAAATTCTATTTTTGTCACTGGAAAAGTTTTTACTATAGAGTATTGACTTTGCAGAGCCCAAGCAGCAAAAATAGGAACTATTTTTGGCCCAAAATGTCTTATGACAGTGTAAGAAGTAGAGACAGGGAAGTTGGATCACAGAGAACTGAGCACTTGGACACAAATTATTTGCTGCAGGGAACAGCTTTTTAACCAAATAACCCTAATTATATCCTTAGGATAATACCACACAAGTTAGAAATGCTATTAATTCCGATGATCTTTGCAAAAGATTTTCAAAATTATCTTTAACCACTTGGGAATTCATTTTTTAAAAAAGTAAGCTATTTCCCTATTAAATTTAGGTGTATTCCCAGTAGAAACAACTGGGTTATCTTAACATTCTAAGGAATAATAATTCTAGAGACTTCAAGAAATCTGCTGCACAATTCTCTCCTCTGACAATATAGTTATGTTTACTTCCTCCTCTCTATACTATATTCTCAGCACCTAGCAGATATGCCTCTATTATAGTACTTACCATTCAATACTGTATTTATTTGTTTTCTTATTTGGCCACCCTCCAAGTCCCCTTTCCCCAACCGCCCCACCTCCAAGTGTTTTAAAAGATTGTGAGCTCCCAAGGCAGCAGCACCTAGGAAACATCTTCAGAGTGCAGAATTCCCTGCTCTCTCAGGGTGGGGCTAGGGAATCTCCAGCAGGCTCTCCCAAGTGACCTGGGTGGTCATTTCATAGAGTTCACTATAAGAAAATGACAGAGAGTAAAGACCATCTCAGTTATCATTGCACAACCAGTGCCCAGCACATACACACCCGGTAAATATGTGCTGAATCAACTGAACGAATGGTCTGAAAAATATCTGGGGACTTTCTAAGAGAATAATTTCATATAGAACCCAACCCACAAAACTAATGAGCACAATAGAACCAGAAGCCTGGAAACAAGGAACGGAGTGACAGTGACCAGAGAGGAGGAGGGTGGGGAGTAAAGGCGGAAAGAAGGGGAAGGGACTAGTCAAGGAACATGTATGAATGACCCATGGACATGGACAACAGGGTGGGGATTGACTGTGGGAGTGGGGGGTGGGCTGGGTGGAGGAGGGCAAAGGGGGGGAAATTGGGACAACTGTAATAGAATAATAGTAAAATATTTTTTTACAAAAAGCACCAGAAGACAATCTGTTAGGGTACAAACCTGCCGTCTTCTCAGAACGCCAGCCATCTGAATAAAGCGCCCATATAGATGCAATCCCTATCCCTGTTTATTGGGTCTGGTAGTTGCCAGGCGGCGTGAACACCAGCTTTTTCCATTTCGTATTCTGGTGACTCTGCATCAGTACAGACTTTGGGAGTCTCCGAACTCTCCCCTACAGGTTCGCTACGTTCTTTTGAGCCTGGACATAAGGTGCTACTCAAGACTTGAATGACAGCATCTCCAGAAAGCCAGCTAGAACAGAAGAGGAATGAACCTTGGGATGTACGCCTCACCACCCCCCACCGTGGTGAAGTTGGCTGAAATAAAACCTTGGATTCATCACACCAGAGTAAAGAAATCACCAGAGGAACAATGGGCCACCAAACCTCAAGAAAACCTAAAAGCCATCTTTCAAAAACAATGACATATTCTTTTCATTACTTTTTGTTTAACCCTGTATTATAGAGAACTTGTTAGTTTCAAATAAGAAAAAAATATTTAGATATACTTAGCAAAAATGTTGTAAACATCTCTGAATTTTGTCTTGCAGAGGGAACTTACGTTGAACACACTTTCACTACATGTCTTTTGAAATTATACTGTGTCTAAGCATATCAATAAGAACAAAAAAAGAACCAAAACCAGTTAGATCAGATAGCACTTTGCTGATATGCTATGGGAATCACTCAACAAACAGGTCCAAAATCAGGGGGTTACAGAGCTGTCCTGTCAAGATGAGAGCATTCCAGCAGATGATTAGGCAGTCTGCAAATGTGAATCTTAGGTGAACAGAATACAGAGGGTCCCAATTTATGATGGTTTGACTTATGATTTTTCAATTTTATGAGGATGCAAAAGCTGTATGCATTCAGTAGAGACTGCACTTTGGATTTTGAATTTCGATGTTTTCCCAGGCTAGCGATATGTGAGTACAATACTCTCTCATGGTGCTGGATAGCAGCAGCGAGAAGATTTTGCCCACCTATAGGCTAATGTAGGTGTTCTGAACGTGTTTAAAGTAGGCCAAGCGAAGCTTCCATCTTACAACTCTCCAGCTTGTGACGGGTTTATCCGGACAGACCCCCATTGTAAGTCAAGAGGCAGCGTGAGTTTGTGATCTCCTCCAACAATATAGAGTCACAACGGCATCAGCGTTTTAGAACTCACCCTACTCATATTTTATCTGCTTCTTTTTCTACTGGGCCTTGTACCCTCACCTTTTCTAGACAGAAGCACCTCACTTCTTCATCAGAGGCAGAGAAAAGGGAGTTTCAAGAAAGAGGAGATTATAACTGAGAAATGTTTTTAAAATTCAAAAATGGTCTGCAAGATGAATGTTCTATCACTTTATGAAAACGTGAATCTTAAGTTTACATTTATCAGAGTTTGTTCATGTCAGGCTCTAAACCAACCCTCCTCTGAGCATTTAATTAATTCACCCTTAATTCGCGCTGATTAAATTTTCTAGCATTTGTTGTTCTGACATATTCTCTAGTGGCATTTTCCAGTCTTCTCCCCAAAACATCATAATTAAAACCCACTTGAGGTGAAATAATTCAGCCAAATTTTTTTTCTTGCTCTAGAAACCCAAGAGTACAGAACTCCTCTCTGAGAAATGGGCAATTTTCCTTTAGATTAAGTTCCCAGAGTTGGCCCAATAGTAACAGCATCAAGACAGGCTCTTCAATAATAGATTGCACATGTTTAAAAACAAGTCATTCAGTTGCTTAGATAATAACAGTTGGACTTTTCCTTTACTTTGGATATATTTGATATATGCACATATGAACTACTTTTGAGTTAAAGAATAAGTTGTCTTTATGTATACATAGTCAGAAAACATCATAGCTTAGACTTAGCACTCATTGATAAGGAATTTCAGCCTGCTATTTATGCAACTTGGCTACGTTCTCTGTGTAATCTCAGTACAGCATTGCTAAGAGACAAAGCTTCTGTTTTAAAATCTCAGGTCTTTCATTGTGCTCTCTGAGTCACATTAGTCACTGTTTCCTTCTTGGCGCAGTAACCAGAAATGATTATCTTTCCACCAGAAGAATGTTGGGGAAATAACTATTACTAATAATTATGAAAACAGAAAGCAACAGATATTGATACTTGTGCCGTATAGCATGTGCTCTGTTAATGAACATGAAAATGGGAGGCCTTGAGTCACTTGAAATTTCGAGTAAGTCATCTTGGCTTTACATTAACAAGTTGTTCATTGGGAGTACCCTATTGAACTGAGCAGTAATGCTAAGGCAAATCCAGCAGACAACAAAAACAGAAATAGCAATAAAAGGAATATTTGCAGAGGAAATTAGAATATTTCAATCCTATAAGCTTATTTTAAAAGAATTAAATGGCTTAGGGCCACATATAGAAAGTATACACATGCATATACTATATATGTTGCATATATGTATTAGTACCTCTTATAGTTTTGAAGAGCAGAGAGGAGCCACTTGTTCATGTATGAGTACTTATAATATTTCATACAGGAACTTAAGAGTTTCAGATACACAGTGAATAAGTGATTTTTTTATCTTTTTTTTAAGATTTTATTTATTTTTAGAGAGAGGAGAAGGGAGGGAGAAAGAGAGGGAGAAATAGCAGTGTATGGTTGCCTCCCACATGGCCCCCACTGGGGACCTGGCCTGCAACCCAGGCATGTGCCCCGACTGGGAATCAAACCGGGACCCCTTGGTTCCCAACCCGTGCTCAATCCACTGAGATACACCAGCCAGGACTAATTTTTAAAAAATGAATTGATAAGTTCAATGACATGGAACCAGTATAACTTGTAATATTTATTTGGAATATTCAACAGCTATTTGTTTAAAATACTATGTTAATGGAAAGCTGCTTACGATATAATAAGTTAAATATGAATATACAGTGATGTTACAACAATAGAAAAAATCTTTGACTAAAATAAGACAGAACATAACTACAGAAAAATGCTAAAATGAGACTTTAGAAGTATTCTTATGTCTCCTCTCTACTTTCTATTTTTTCTTTAATAAACATGTTTCTTAATCATGTAATTTAGTGTAACTGTGGCATTAGCAGAAAATGCTATAGGAGTTGATGCATTGCTTTGTGAGAGCTCTGACATACTAGGCCATATTGCAATCCAACTGGTACATCCTGCACGCGGGAAGACTAATGAGAAGATAACTTACAATGGTATAGGTATTAGCCAAGAAAATGTTTAGCTACACATAACAGAAAACTAATTGGGGTTTTTCAGACATGACGGGAAGTCCAGATGTTGCCAGTCTAGGACTGCTACAGCAGCTTCAAGATGTCAAGAATGACCCGGACTTCTACCTTTCTGCTCCAGCATCCCTAGCTTGCGGATCCCATCGTCATATTTTCTATATCATGTTCACCTTCTTTTTTGTCATGAGGCTCCATCTCTACCCTCATGTTAGTGTTCTAGGAGAAAGAAAAAAGTATGAAATGGGAGGGTATCTATATATTAGGAAAAGAAATGCTTTCCTAGAATTCTTCACCCTATGTCTAGAACTATATCCCATGGTCACCCAGAACTGTACGGGATCTAATGAAATGAGTTTTTTAGCTACCTCATTGCCAGCCTTCCTACCCTCCCCCACAAAAGTATCAGGGTATTTCTAATATATAGGGGCAAGAAGCATTGTCTGCTCCTTCTTTTCGTATACAGAATACACTCATCCTCTCCCTAAGAGAAACAATCCCAAAGTCTCATCCACTTACTGCAATGAACTCAGGTCTAGAATCCAGAAATTCTGATGATGTGGGGTATTTCCCATCGAGAGTGTGGATCTTCATGTTCTGGCAACCAATATTTAAGGAAAAGTTATCTGCCTCAATACTCCTAATAAGAGATGATAGAGAGACAAGGTACAGAATGTTGGTAAAACCCCTATTCAGGAAAGGGGGAAATGGGAAACACAGTAGTCTCTGTCCATAGAAATCTCAAATCCTACTGGATAATTATAGCAAGAAATCCATGTCCTTGGTCAGTTAATCTGTCAGTTTCTGGTTCTGTTCTGTAGGAAGGTCTTTCTAGTCCATTGACTTTCAGGGGTCACATTTGAGGTGGCCATTGTGGAGGATACATTTTTGGAGCATTAAAACTTCAGCAGTTTGAAGAGACTAAACCTAAAAGTGGTGAGTGAGTCTAGAGACTGGTGCCCTTTTACCTTCTGAGGCAATTGACATTCCGAAAACAATAGGGGAGAGGTTGCAAAGTTCTCAAGGGGAGTGAGTAGGAAGTGGGGGGAAATTTTGAGTTGAGGACCCAAGAAGGAAAGATTTTGCTGGAATTCCAAAGAGCTACACCCTGGAAGTAACTTTTAATTAATCCCTGATTGGATTAGGCCATCTGTCCTTAACCAACATGGCCCCCATGAACTGCACCTCCCAATATTCATGGCCTTGTGCCATGGAATCTGTTGTTGGTTGTGTGACTTGCTTCAGCCAGGGACACATTCTGAAGCAAAGGCTTGCACACTGTGGCTTGTCTTCTTGGAATGCTTCCTCTTGGAACCCTGGAATTACCATGCTGTGAGGAAGCCCAAATTAGCCACATGGAAAAGCCATGTAGAGGAAAATCAGGGAATCTAGCCAACAGCCAGGACAGAGGCCCAAGACATAAGACCCTGGTTGAGCCAGGCTCCAGCCACCTGAACCACTCCAACTGAGGCCCAAGACATCATGGAACAGACGTGCATCATGCACTGCGGCCTGACTGAGTTCTTGAGCCAGAGAATCTGGAATCTTGAGCAAATAAGAGTTGATTTAAGTTATTAAGTTTTGAGGTGATTGGTACACAGCAATAAATAACTGAAATGCTACTAAAAGATAAAGCATGTATACCAAATAATCTAATTGTTGGGAAAAATACAATTTAAAATACTTAATCCAAAGGAAAGCATGAAAAGACATAGAACAGATAAGATAAATAAAAGCAAACAGCAAAATCAATTTAAACTCAGACACTTGCTTCTAGGCAATTCCATGTAGGTATGAGCAGGCATAGACAAAAGTCTTGTCTCAATACAGTTTTTGCGCTCGAAAATTCTTGTCTTTTATTAGCCTCTGTACTCTGTCCATATCATTTCCACCTTAGTTTAATTGATGCAGTTTGAAATAAGCCTGCTGGGGAAATACTACTTTTAAGCTACTCTTTGCTAAATAGATTTATTTAGAAGACTTCAGTGGTCTCTATTCTGGTTTAGAAGATTTTAAGAAACACTTGCAACCATTTACCTATTAGTACCACCTCTCAGCTCTATTTTAATAGGATTCCACGTCTGATAAGGTAATAGTTGACTTTTCAACCCAGGAAGTCCCAATATTATGGAATAAACCAGTTTATATTACCGGCCACAGACAGAGCGCATCCCTCTGCAAACTGCATTTTGTTCTCTCTCTGCCAGCTGTTGGGAATAAAGCCATACTTAACTTTCTTTTATTTTGATCAGGACCTTGCCACCTCCCCCGCCCATAGATAGTGATTATTTGAACTTCACGTTTCCTTCCTCCGCCACTGGAAAGCTATTCAATATATGGAGTTGCCGTAAATGCATTTTACGATCCAGGAAACACAGCAAATTCTCACGGGCCGTGTATTGTAGAGGTATGTGGTGTTCTCTGCATGCTTCGTGGTGGGTTTCGGGACTCATCAGGGCTGTATGTAGCCTAAGCCGAGCACACGCCTGCCACGCAATAGGCGCTCAGCAAGTATTGAGTCGATAAATCACTACGGGGTCTGTGGGCTTTAAAACATATCTATAAGCGCTTTTATCGTCAGAACTCCTGAAAGAGGGATGCCTGCGAACGAGCCCTTCGGGCAGACGACCAACCCGGGCGCGCTGCCGGGGCGGCCCGTACGGTAAGGGGCGGGCGACCCCGTCTGGCCGCACGGGCGACAGCAGCTATTTGCCGCCCCTTGGGGATTCGCGGTGTAGGGGACAGGAGGCGTCCTGTGAGGAGGC
The DNA here is from genome assembly GCA_004026765.1 of Micronycteris hirsuta. Taxonomy (NCBI): domain Eukaryota; kingdom Metazoa; phylum Chordata; class Mammalia; order Chiroptera; family Phyllostomidae; genus Micronycteris; species Micronycteris hirsuta. The sequence goes on from PVJI01003105.1 coordinate 12,345, forward strand.
AAATAAACAAAGCCAACCGCACAGAAACGGGTCGTTCCGTTTCACTTCCTCCTTCGGGTGCCTGGGTTTTCTCGGAACAAAGTGACCCTCCAGCTACCCGCAGGCAGGTGGAGCCCGCCCCACGGGAAGAGCAGTTCTCTTCCTCCCAGCCGCGCGCTTTCCGAGGCGCGTAAACGAAGACCCTGCGGTCACCAGCTGGCCCGCGCGAGGACACGCCCCCCCCACGGGAGCGCGCGGCCGCCGCGCGCCTGCTCGCGAGCGCGCACGCGGGGCGGGTTTCTTTCCCGGCACCCTCACCCCACCCCACACCCCGCGGCCCAGGCTCCACCTCCGCAGCCGGGCTGTGGAGCGCAAGCGACCGGAAGCCACTTTAAAGCAGAGCTCGAGGTGACAGGCGAGCGAGCAGGATCGGGAGTGCGGTCGCGGCTGTCTGCGCTCGCCGCGGCGGAATGGCCCGGGTACCGCTCCTGGCGTCTCCAGCCTGCGACCCCTAGGAACCCAAGCCTGCCCTCCTCGCCGACCCCCGTGCGGACGCTGCCCGCGCATTGGCAGCGCCGCAACTCGGCTCCCGTGCTCGGTTCTCTCGGGCTGCCCGTTCAGGTAAAGGGCTCCGGGCGAGCTCAGAGGAGCCGGTGACGGACCCTGGCGGGGATGGCGGGCGAGGAAGGGGGCTTCGGCCTCGCCGCGACTCTCGCGCATCTAGATTGGTACTCAGATTGTGCTTTTTTGTACCGAGTTCACTCGGCTCCCTTCCAGATCGGGACGGAATTGGTTTAGACTTCTTAGTCACTTAGGGCCTCTGGCAGGTGTATACATCGGAGCGAGGCACGGGAGGGTTTCGTCGGGGTCGCCGGCGCCTCTGCCCGCTCCCCCGGGTCGGAGCGGACGCGGGGGAGCGTCTGTGCGGCCTCCCCCGCTCCCCCACGGGAGCCCTTCGCAGACCCAGCGGAAGGCACGGCAGCCGGGGGAGCCTTCCGGCCGCCCCGCGCTCCGGCTGCAGCCCAGAAGTTTGCAGGCTGTTCTCAGATGAACTTTGAAGGTGCAGGAGTCTTCGCCTTCCTCCCGGAGGAGCGCCGGCCGCGTCTCCCCGGCGCTCTGCCGCGCTGCTCCGCGACCCTCCGCGCCTCGCAGGACTGTCCCCTCGTGGGGTGGGGGTGGGGGGCGATGGAGAAGAGATTGTGGAAGGCGCCGTGCGGGGCTCCTGGGGCGGAGGGAAGCCGGGCGGGAGGCGCTCGCTGGGAGGAAGCTGGCCGGAGGGTTTGCGGAGCGCCGCGGCGCCGGCCGGGGGAAGGCGGCGGGGCGAGATGCTCGGAGCCCCCGGGCCGAGCCGGCCGAGCCTGGCGGCGCCTGCAGCCTCGCTGCGCCCAGTTGGCGCGGAGCTGCGCAGACCGCCGCGGCCCTCGGGAGGCGTCGCTCGCACCGGGGCGCTGCGCCCGGGTGTCGGGCGGCGACGGGCCTTTGGAAGAGTCCGGAGTTTGGAGCCGGCGGTTTCCAGGGACCGTGCTCCCGGCCGGGAGGGAGGGGTGGAGCGTCGGGTAGGTCGCCTGCTGCGGGGACCCTAGGAAGTGTCCTTCCAGTCTTTAGTTTTTGTTATGCAAACTAATTGAGGAACTAGGTTCTATTGACTTCCCCACTCCCACCACTCCTCCAGTTTTCTGCCTCTTCCTCAGTCTTATTTCCGAATGCGATCCAAGGGCATAGCGGGAAAAGTTGTAGCGTGTGTGTGTCTGTAAGATTGGTTTAGGGTCTGTTTTGCCTTGATGGCGTGTGATAGGAGTGGTTAGTGTGTGTGCGTGCGTGGAGAATGGCACAGGCCGGTTTGGTGTGGTGGAGAGGGAATACCACAATCTGTGCCAATTGTGCCTTGAGGCAGGAGCACTGAATTATGAATAATAACGCCTGGCTTGGCCGCTTTCCAGTTGATTTATGTCTTCTGTCAAGTCCCTCCTTCGTGAAGCTTTCCATAACAATGGCAGCTCACACTGAAGTCTTTTAATCCCCCCACCTTTTCCTTTTGTGCTTACCACGGAGGCGAATACCTTGTGGTTTTGTTTTTATTTTTCTGAGTTTGATCGTTATGCAGTTTTTACACGTTGATTCGAGTATCTTTCCAATTAGATCTTTAATGTTCATTTTTCTGGGCACTCAATTTTATTATTTCGTTGTTATTGTTGATCCATAAAAAGTAACAGCACGAGTCACTTAATAAGGTTCTTTTTCTTCATTAATTCAGCCCCAAAATATCATAGGGTATTCAGTGTTTGCATTGTATTAGACACTGTAATGGGCACCTGGGATGCATACTTGTTGAAGTCATGGCCCCTTGCAGCAAATACTTAAGTATATTGGACAAGAGAGAAAAGGATTAATTGCTCATCACCAATCCTTTCCCGCCTGGCACAGTGCTCAGTGAATATTTTCAGAATCAGCTGAGTGCTAGGTTATGGACGAGACACCATTTGTCATTTTGCAGAGTTTCCTTAGCTTTGTACTTTGTTCACCATTTGTCACTTTACAAAATTTTCTTTGTTTTATATTTTGTTCCTTTTTTTCCCCCAAGGGATCTGATTCATTGAAAAAAGCACTGTTACTCTCTTTCGGTAGGTAGGTCATAAGGAACCTGAAATGTGGTTTGTGTTTTATATTCTTGTGTTATTTTCTACAATATGCCTTCATTTGCCTTTAAAAGTGCATGTGTAACTTGTCTGAAGACAAGGACAAGGAGGCTCTGTATTATGAAGTTGTGTTTGGTTTCTAAAACTGTGTGCTGTGGTTGTTGCTTCTGTTGCTAAACAAGTCCTGGAATTTGTCCTCCAGCAGTGTAATGTTTTGGGGATTGCAAAGGTAGACTCTTAACATCTTTGGGGAATATATTAGAACTTTCTGAATACAGCAGGTCATCATAAATGCCATTTTCATGTATGAACTTAACTCTTGTTTATAACAATTAGCCTATGGTAAAATTGGTTTGGCTCTATTTGTATCCCTAAAGTCACAAATGACCTTAAGTAAGGACTTAACTGAACAGAAATGCTTTAACAGGCTCCTGGCTTTCTCCCATGTAACATTTTAATCGAGAGCCCCTATTTCCTGAGTGCTCACACCCCAGATCCACTCACTATTTAACTTAGAAGTTTACCCTTCATTTGATGAACATTTTTTTTTTAACGAAGAAACAGTTTTTGTCGCCTCATGAAAAAGGTGATACATAAACAGCTGTGAAGAGAACCACAAAGCAGTGAAGATGTGGCTTCCCTGCTGTCATCGTTAGATGAACTTATTTCAACCCCTCACCCCCACTCCACCCTAGACTTACAGTAAAAATTTGTACCCCAGCAGAATTACAAATCGTTGTGTATTAAGTCCAGAAATAAATTTCAAGAGCCTGTTGAAAAATATTGTCTCCTTTACCCTTACCTGCTGTGGGCTTTTGAATAGCCTTGGCTGCTTTGGAGGCTTGATTTCTCAATAAAATTTAAAATTGACCCATAAAGATGAAATATAATGTCAGAAGTGATTTCAGGGACTTGGTCACAGACTAAAACAAAACATTTTAGTGAATGAATGGGATCCAGTTGTTGTCAGCTTGTAAGTGATCATCTGCTTTCCTTTCCTGGTAGGATTTTTTAGACTCTGAGGAGCAGTTGGAGCTAATCCACATCATGGAAATGGAAACCACCGAACCTGAGCCAGACTGTGTAGTGCGGCCTCCCTCTCCTCCTGATGACTTTTCATGCCCAATGAGACTCTCTGACAAGATCACTCCATTGAAGACTTGTTTTAAGAAAAAGGATCAGAAGAGGTTGGGGACCGGAACCCTGAGGTCTTTGAGGCCAATATTAAACACTTTGCTAGAGTCTGGATCACTTGATGGGGTTTTTAGATCTAGAAACCAGAATGCAGATGAAAGCAGCTTGCATGAACCTATGGTGAAAAAAACCCTGGAAATCAATCCACCGTGTCCGCCAGCAGAAAATAACATGTCTGTCCTGATTCCTGAAGGGACAGGTGTCGGGGACCAAATACCAGAAGCTCGTCCTTCCACCGATGCTCCGGAACAAGTGGTTCCAATCCAGGATCACAGCTTTCCACCAGAAACCATCAGTGGGACAGTGGCAGATTCTGCAGGAGGGCACTTCCAGACTGCCCTTTTACACCCAGTTTCAAGTGATGTTCCTATTAGTCCTGACTGCATAGACAAAGTTATGGATTATGTTCCAGGGGTTTTCCAAGACAACAGTTATACAATCCAGTACATTTTGGACACCAGTGATAAGTTGAGTACCGAGCTCTTTCAGGACAAAAGTGAGGAGGCTTCCCTTGACCTTGTATTTGAGCTGGTGAACCAGTTACAGTACCACACTCACCAAGAGAATGAAATTGAAATTTGCATGGACTTTTTGCAAGGCATTTGTATTTATGGCAGGGATTGCTTGAAGCACCACACGGTCTTGCCCTATCATTGGCAGATCAAGAGGACAACTACCCAAAAGTGGCAGAGTGTATCCAATGATTCCCAGGAACACTTGGAAAGATTTTACTGTAATCCAGAGAATGATAGGATGAGAATGAAGTATGGGTATGTACTTAAAACTTCTTTAAAACTGTTGTTGAATACCATAGAGAAGGTAAAGGGATTGAAAGCTTAGTAGGCTGATTTCCTTTAGTAGTAACCTTTTCATTAGTAGTAACCTAATGGGTCTTATTTTTTTTCCACTGCCATTCTTCTGGCTGTGTGCTATACTGATTTTTCATGGTGGTTGAATACAAACTATTTATCTATGCAGACAAGGAAGTTTTTATCATTTGAAAAATTCAAATGTCCCTCTGTACCATATATATATATATGACTGTGAAGTTACATATACATTGACTGGTAAATCAAATACAATTTTAGTCACACGGGAGAACTTGATTTTGGAAGAAAATCCATGGTGAAGCTTATAAATAATGAACACCTAATATATCTAATTTTAAAGTTTTGCATATTGAGTAATTTATTTTTAGAGGAAAACAGTATTGTTTGGAGATTTTTGTGGCCCTCTTAATTTTGAATGGTACAACACTCTTCTTGTGAATGATTCAACAGTTCCTCCCAAACTTATGAATCATGCCCACTCATGTTAAATATTTGTTTTAGGTTTCCTTGAAGCTTTTTACCATTAAATTAATTATTCTGTTTATCTTATAGGTGAAATAAATTGTTCCACAATTGAGGGTATTTTCTTAAACCTGAAAGTGTCTTTTAACAATGAATGAAAGGAAGGTTTACGTTAAGTTAATAGGTATATTTATCATTTACATAAAACAGTTTCCCTCATTTTCTCTTTATCCAAAACATGTATATAAATAATTCAGTTCTTTTAATATGGATGTCCAAGCAGTATTCACTGATAGGATAGGGAACTGAAGTTTCCACATCTGAATTTTTCTTTAATGGAACTTAAAATGAAGAAGAAAGTGATAATTGCCACATGTGAAATTGCTAGTGCAAAAATGGCTGTTATAATAATATTAAGCTTTATATTTCTAAGTTGTTTCTCCTGTAGTATAGAAGGAGTTATACTGTGTGATATTAATAGTTACTTGTGTGTAACCAAGAATAAGTAACAAATTACTTAGGGGGAGAAGAGCACCTTAATCCATGTTTCCTGACTTGGGAGGTGATGAGGGTATCCTCACTGCCCCACAGATAGTAAATGTCTTGACGCGAGTAGCACTGGGAGGCATGGCCCATAGGGAGGAAAACCACCCTGAGTGCCCTAACCCAGAAGTCCAGGAGAAAACCTTCCTTAAGACACATCTTTGTTCACAGAAAACTTGGGTTACTCTCTTCAGGTGTTTGGAGAGTCAACAAACAAATGGTGGCAGTAAACCATTTCCTAGTTGTTTAATTCTTTTAGTCTTGATGTTCACCTTCTGTGTTCTAATATAGTGCCAAAGCATTGTTGGCATTGTGGAAACTTGGTCCTTTTTCTTTCCTTTTGTTTTTTTTTTTTAACTTCTCTTGTTCCCATTTAGTATTAGGTAAGTGGTTTCTTTTTAATATTTCAGTATTTGTTATGTAGTACACAGATCTGTGTCTTTGTAGCAGCTCAATTATGAGACTAAACTATGTATCTTCTAAGATTCAAAGGGACATCTAAAGGGATATATGGAACAAGATGAGAAACAATATAAGGCCCGAGTTTAAAGGCATTATTATTTAGAAGACTCTTTGGGATAAAAGTAAGATTATATCAAAGAATGGAGTTTTCCTGATCAGAAGTGTGTTATCTTGATAATAGAATGCATCCAAGATTCTGTCTTGAGTAGTGAAATTCTTAGATCCTGTTATAAAACTAAGTACTTTTAACTTTTTTTAAGGCAGCATTGGAAGACAATGGTGTTTTCCATTCTCTTAAAAATCTTTTTAATAAGGAATTGTCCTAAATCTCTGTTGCCCATGAGCTAGCAATTCTAATTGGTCAAGGGTAATTAATTTTATATACTCTCAAATCCTTCCATCTCCAGATTGCAAAACTGCAGAATAGTAGCCTCCCACTTCACTCCTATGAAGCACATTTTCTGTCTGTTTGAATTGGCCAGGATTATTGTCCAACACATTATGTTCAATTGTCATGAGCAAGGCAAGATGGGTATTTTGATCCAGCAAATCAAGGAACTCCTAGGTCAGGTGCATATTGGGTATTTTGTCCTTTGGTAAAATTACTTTGCTGAAGAATAGATATATTGTTGGATCAGTTATAAAGAAGTTGCAGTGAATGCTTGATTTCCAAATCAGTTTTACGGAAGTAATGTTTATTTTGACACTTGAGAAAAAGGTATGGTTGAATTATTGTTATTACTATTGCTGCTGATACATTGTTAATGGTAGTAAGTTGTCCTACCCTGACAAAAATAGCAAAGTACTAAGTTAATTACTAGTAAAGTGCAGGTTCTCCTTGGAAATGTTATAAAATTGTAGATAGCTAACTGTCAAAAATTAGGCTTTTGGGAAGTTGACCTGTGGTCATTGCAACCTGGTTTTCCTTGTATTCCAAAGCGATGTTGTGTTTCCTGGCAACAAGATGCAGATAACGGCATGTTGGGCCTTGCCGAGAGATTCACAAACAAGCTGGAGCAGCCCAGGTTCACATGGTTACCACATTATTTGGCTAAAGCTATTAATCTCTGTGGTCAGGCCTGTAAAGCTGGTCTATCTGTTCAGATTGCACATAACCAGGAAGTGTGTGTTCAGCTGTGTATATGTCCAAGTCAGACCCAGCAGTCCTTGGATCCAGGAATAATGAATGACAGTGGTTTATCCCACTTGTGTTCAGTATTTTATATGACTTGGTAAATCATAATTACATACTACATCCATAATACTTCATTGTGTGAAACTTGGGGAAAGTTCATAGTTCTGGGTCTACTGTGCAGATAAAATTCTTTGTTTTGCAAATATAGATTTAACATCTAAATTAATCCATATTAGATTTGCAGGGTTTATTCTCAAGAATGAAATTGGAAAGGAAGTTGAGTTAGATAAGTTCACAAGTTCCTTCCACCTCTTCACTCAAGATGCTTATATACTAAAAACACATTTAAAAAAGAATTTCACCCTGACTGGTATAGCTCAGTTGGTTAGACAGTCATCCTGTAATACAGAAAGGCTGGGAATCGAACCAGTTGTGGGTTCCATCCCTGGTTGGACACACACAGGCATGTACAGGAAGGCAATCAATTGGTGTTTTTCTCTCTCCCTTCCTCTCTTTAAAAGCAATGAGAAAATGTCCTTGGGTAGGATTAAAAAATACTTTTAACGAAGAGAATTTCAATATAATAAATGCTTATTTGGTTCATTATAATGAAATTATTTTCATTCTTTTCTAATTTTGCCTTCACCCCAAATTATGATATAATCCCACTTTTCCACCACACTCTGCTTTTGTACATCTGCAGATGTTCATTGCCAACATCAACTGGAAACTAGTTGTATGTATGAACTCCCTGTATTTACATGCCGATGCTTCTTTTGCACACAGGATGGGCTTTGGAGAAATTCCAAATTCCAAATATGAAGTTAAGAAAACAACATTGAATGTTATGTTTTCAGTTAAGGAAACATAGTCTCTGACAGTTCAGACACTCATCCTTTTAAGAAAATGATACTAAATGGCAGGTCTAAGCAGTTTTAAAGGAGCCTCACTAAATGTAGAATACTGTTGTGGATAATTGAAATTGTGGAGAATGTGCAAATCTTCCATTAACAACTAAGATTGCCATTGGTTTTCACATTACATCCATTTTAAAGTGTGCCAGAAGTCTTGTAGTTATTATCAACAATAAAGAAGAGGCACTCTGCAAACCTTAATTTGGAGTTAATCTGTAGGTGAAAAATATGACCACTGATTATTTCTAATTCTGACTTTTTTGAAAGAGCGTAGGAGGGTGAAGTAGAAAGTTGCAAACCCCGACTCCAGGGTTAATTTTTCTCAGAGAGCAGTATTCTTTTCCTCCTCTTTTGGAAGTAAAGCATATTGAGAAAAAAGGGAGTTTTACTTGATATGGTTTACGTTTAAGAGTGTTGTCATAGTCTTAGTTTTGAATGATTTCAATTGCCAGTTGCTCATAGAACTTTTTTTTAAATCTGTCCAAAGGGTAATACCATTAGATGACGTCACAGGAACTCTGAAAGAAGACAGGAGTGTTGCATATTGATGATAACAAAGAGCATATCTGTTCTTTTATGTGACTTGCAGAGTGGATTATCTAAAATGGAGCAAGATTCTGACCGAACTCTACTGGAATAGTTAAATTAGCCAAGTTAGCACTGGCCTGTACAGCTGTGATGATGTATGAACTAACTCATTACGTGTTATTGATAACACTGGAGAGATGAGAACAGCTGAAACTTACTCTGACTTGTGACTTTTTGGTATTTCTTGAATATACACAGCTGGATGAGTTTGAATTTATTTTTAAAAATTCCTGCCTAAGAGAAAGAGAGAGCTCCATAAGCAATAACTGTATTTGAAATGACTTTCAAAATGTGTGCCTTGTGCTTTAGAATAAAGCAATCCAATGAATTATTTTTTGTACCTCTTTATAATGCTATTTACATATGAAATAAAACTAATTGGCTTCTTTTTATACTAATCCAGAGGTGTTACTGGGTCTATAGAGCTATCATGAGAATCAATAGCAATCATTCATTTCTTTTCTGGTTTTTTATCAATAAGCAGATTAGACTTTTTGAAGCAGCTGTCACCTGGTTTCAGGTTGAGGTCAATCTGTTCCTAATGTATTTATGGTCATGAAAATGAACTTCACAAAAAGCAAAGACATTTGGAGGAAATACTTATAAGGTTATCTGGCAATCCCTCAAAATGCACCATATATTATGCATTTTATTATTGCATTGACTCTAAAGCTTTTAGTTTGTATCGTAAGTAAACAGGAAAAAGTAAGTAATAACTCCATTCAACATAAAACTTTATTCTGCATATGTGGACGTGCAAAAAAGGCAGCTTTTGACTAATTCACTCTACTGTGTCCCTGTAAATCTATTTTCTATTATTACACTACAGTTTCTAGATTCTAGATCTGAATTTTACATAAAGCAAAGGTAAATTCATAAATTCTATCTGTACATCTCTGATCTTAGTCAGCGATTCTTAGTTTTACATTGGGTTTGACTGCTGTTTCTAAAAGGTAAAGCAGTATGTAGCCCCTATAAACCTTGACCACTCAAGGAATGCTACTAAAATCCAGCCATTTGAGATTGTAAGTGTTTTTCTATGTCCTTTCTTATTTCTTTTTCTATGATTTGAGACCACCAGCTTCTGCATCCTTTTTGTCTGATGATAATAATTTTGATCACATTTAAATTAGGACCTATGGTCCTCTTAAACTAGGTCAGCAGCCTTGAATAACTACCAGTGTCCTGCTTGTGAGTTGCAGTTGCCTTTTTGTGGGAAGAAAAATTAAGTGTATGTGTATGTCATTTTTGCAAAGGGAAAAAAAACATTTATTTTGAGTTATAAGGTGACTTGATTATTCTGGCACAACTTCCTATGAGGCTGGTTTTATAAGAAACTCTCTTTGTTAAAAAGCAATTGAGCTTCTCTTCTAAAATAAATCTGGGAGTCTTAAACTAAAGTGAAGTGAATATGAGTGATCTTGTATTACTGGAAGACACCAGACTTGCTGAAGGTTTCATCTGGGTTTGATGTTGTTGGGTAATAGCTTAAATCTTGGGTTGAACTCTACTTTGTAACACCATAAACACAAACTGTACAGAGGAATAAATACTTCTATAGTTTACCATTTTTAGGAGCAAACAAGTCACGTTTTAGATATGAAAGGACTTCTTTAACAAAAACAAAATATTTTTCTATTTATAGATTATTTATGATAGTGCTTTTAGGGACCAGGAATTTAAAATCCCTGTGTTAAAACTTATCCAGCCTAATCCCTGACACATTAACTGAAAGCGTTGAATTTCTGATACAGATTAATTCCTTGTTAATTTGAAATTATAAGGGGTAGGTTCTGAAATACATTTTAAAATCTTTGAAAATAAAGGATTTTATGTAAATTCTAGTTATTCAACATGGTAGTTTGTAAAGATTTATAGTTGCTTTGTGCAAAAGACAGTATTGCAGTTTTGTACTAAATGTAACCAATCCTGTGATCAGGAACTCAAATTTCAGAAGTTGACGATATATTAATAAGTTTCTAATTCTGAAATTTCCAATTTTCCTTGCTGACCTAGTCAGTTGCTAAGGTGAGCATAAAGGGAGTTAACTAAGCATTCCTATGTGCAGTACTCCTGTAAGTGTGTGTGTGTCCTCAGTCTTTCTCTGCTATGTGCTGTTTACTCACTGGTAACACCCACTTGACCAGCGAAGAGCCTGTGCATGGTCATTTCAAGGAAAGGGGCGAGCTGACATGAGAGTGAGAATGCTAGAGCAACTGTTTCATTTCACATTCTATAGGAACCAGTGATTGGCGCGTATGTGTGCCACAAAATGTTGTGTAAGGGGTGTGTTAGAATCTCCCATGACTAAGTTGTCTGAGAAAAATTTGTTCAGGACATTTGTATTTATGCAAATGGCATCTGTCGTTGCTTCTGAGCATAAAGGAAGGCTTTGTGACTAGTCTTAATGTTGAAACATAGCACTTCTCACAATGATTGGAAATATGTTTCGTTTAGGCCACACTTACTGGAATTTCTTATTACATTTATTCATTTTTCTTTCGGATTAAGATATCCTTAAACTGTCCCTTCTCTTTTGACATCCAGCCCTTGAGTTTAGGTGACCTTCCCTGCTCTCAGTTTTACCGGCATGAAATACTAAGTGAAGAGTGGCGGGAGTAGGGCCCAAGGGCGAACTTGGCTTGTGTAGTGCATGTGCTTTCAGAGTCTCGCCTGCACCCTGTGATCTTCACGGCTCCTGCGGGGCACAGAGAGGGCAAATGGCAAAACGTACTCTATATAATTTCCTGCTGTGGTTGCCTTTGGTTTCTGACTGTCACCTGGCTTCTCTCTTTCATTTCCAGGCACTGAAAGAATAAAAATAAGCACAGGAGAAACACAGGTTTGCCTTCCAAGTTAATAAAAGAAATGAAAGACATCCTTAAATGAGGGTAGAGCATATGAAACAGGAGGAACTTTGCTTGCTTTCTGTGGTTTGGATTGTCCAAAATGTTGCTACACTTCAGTAGCATAGTGTAAAATGTTCTACAGTTAATTTGCTACTAAAAAATAAGGTAGATTCCCTTAAGTAATTGATAAAATTAAATCTTGGTTTTGTAGCATCCCTATCCTCTAGGAAAAGTTGACTGACTTAGGACCCAGTTGAAAGGTTTTGTTGTCATTGTTTACACAACCTAGACCATTGTAAAAACTCTCTGAATATGTTTTCTATAGGAAGTCTTTTTTTTTTCTTTTAGAAATTTGCTTTAAAAACTCTCAGGGTGTAATGCATTCACTGTATACTAGTTTGTATACATTTAAATCTCTAGTGCTGAAAAGAGCTTCTTACTCATCTCTGGGTCCTGATAATAAGCTATCAGTCATTATATATATATATATATATATATATATTTTAAAGATTTTATTTATTTATTTTTAGAGAGAGGGTAAGGGAGGGAGAAAGAGAGGGAGAGAAACAGCAATGTATGGTTGCCTCTCACATGGCCCTCACCGGGGACCTGGCCCGCAACCCAGGCATGTGCCCCGACTGGGAATCGAACAGAACCCTGTGGTTCCCAGCCCACGCTCAATCCACCGAGCCACACCAGCCAGGGCAGTCATTATATTTTTAATTTGTTCATTTATCGATTAGTTTATCTGTACTACTTGGGAGAAAAAGGCAAGGCTAACTTGAGAATGTTCTGAATAAAAACCTTTTTAAAGGAGTTGTTCATAATTTTAAAAATTAGCTCAGAAATAAATTTAGGTAATAGATTGTATCTTCCTGGGGGTTATTAGAAGATATATTTTATGATAACTATTTGTAGTTAGTATTTCATTTATGTTATTTTACTTAACAAAGGGGATATTTACTCATCTTCATAAAAAGCAACAACTGCGTAATTTAAGATAGTGTAAGTCATGATATGCATTATTTTAATCCATTATGTGCTTTCTGTCTCAGCTTTTTATGGAAATTACGTTTCACTTCCTTGCATTCCATGGTTGAGAAGTATGTCTCACTTTACTTCTAGGAGTCTCAGACCATGTGATTGAACTTGGATAAAAGTTAAGGCTCTCTGACATTTCTGATGTCTTCAGGGTTCAAAATTTAGTCCTATGCCTCCATAAATAGATAGCAGTGAGATCTTCTGAACTCTTAGTATGATTTTTATTCACCAAAGAATTTTGGCTTATCCACATCTTATTAGAAACTTCTTCTGTATGCTTTGCTTTGATCTGGTAGTTTTGTAATAAAAAGCCAAAAAGCCTAACAACAATATTTTAGTAGGTTTCTTTTCCTCAAGTGGATATTGGTGTTTTTTTTGTTTTGGTTTGGTTTTTTAGTAGTTGCATGAAGGAGACTTCCGTGTATGATATTATTTCTTAGGGGTTTAGGAAACATTTAGATGTTTTCAAATGGCTGTGTCTTAGTACAGTTTTTTGATAATAAACCGTGTTATGTGTTCGTTTAGTTCCTCGCTTTCTTAAAAACAAGGTATCCTTTTATTTAGAAAATGTTATCTCTTTCATTTTTCGCCTATCTCTTGTCCTCATTATTATTATTTCACTGTGTTCACCTCTAGAATGACTTTTAAGACAACTTACTAGATGTCTAACAATTTGTCTAACAAATTGTCTAACTAGATGTCTAACAAATCAGGCAGGGGGTTTAGCACACAGATAAACGTGATTCTAGGCAGCATTTCACTCACTAACTTGCTGCCTTCTCATTCACCTGTATCTAAGATGTCCCAGGGGAGACCAAAGGAACAGCGCACACAGTCAGAGGTTTGCCTTTTGATGATCCCTTTTTAAGAGCTGTTTCTTAAATTAGGGAATATTTTTACCAGCCCAAAATTCTTTTGAGGTATTTAGAACCATAAGATAAATTCATTATCCAAGATTAATGTTAATTGTTTTATAGGGTGGTCTAAAGCGATCTTGCCTTGATTAGGCCACTATCTCCTAGATATAGATAGATTTTTTAATTTTTAAAAAATTATTGATTATTGAAAACTTATTTTATTGATTTGAGAGAGAGAGACATTGATTGGTTGCCTCCCCTACGCATCTGACTGGGAATTGAACTTCCAACCATTTAGTTTTAGGATGGTGCTCCAACCAACTCAGCCACACGTAGATATGGGCAGATTTAATTGAGAGTCAACATTTGATTCGTGGCTTACCTATATCTACTGAGGGCAATATGCATAATAATGTAAACTTCCAATTTTTATTTTTAGGTATATCTATGTGTATCTCCAGCTATTCTGATACAAAGGGGAAAGCCCAGTTACACTAAGATCCAATGTCATAGTGTAGAAGTTCAGTATAGAATTTTAACTTCTGGTAAATATTAAAAGATGTTGCTTTGTATGTAAGCATTTATAGATAATTTTTTATCGCCTTTTCCAATAGCTCTGTGCTATTTATTTGAGTGTTAGCAAAAAAATCTTAATTAGTAACAATAAATGAGTTACTATGTTTCTAAAGAAGAAAGTTATGAGTACATAGTCAGTCCTCTGAAGTTTAGTAATTATACTGCTTTTACAAAATATTTTTGTATAGTATATGCCATGGCTTTGATTTTCATCACCTTGTAACATATTTGAAGGGATATATAAGCTGCCAGATATTCCAGCCTTGCTAAATGAGTTCCTGGAAACATCAAAGACAGGTATCAAAAGCCAGCTATATTTTGTGCGCCTGTGAAATTTCTTTAGCAGCAGCAAACATACCCCATCTGTCATGCCTGTCTCCAGTCTGTAGCAGAAGGGCCTTAACACTCTCTTCAGACTGCATTTGATCTTTATCCTTCTATCATTATGATTCTCAGTTTTGGGAAACATTTTCATTTTACATCATAATGATAAAATAAGAGGGCCTATTAATTATGTCTAGTTAGTCCAGCTGATTGGGGCAGGTGTTATTGAGGTCACAGGTTTGTCCTTGTAGAAATCAGTTAACTTACAGGCAAGAAGCCAAAGTGCCAAAGTCTAGCCCATTTGGTTAAAACCATACCGAATAGGATCCAGAAAACTTTATACCTAATTGACCCCTGCTAAAGTATGATTTCTATATTTTGTTTGCATCATCTTCCCACTTAAATATGTTCCACCTCCTGCAATTCCTGTCTCATTTAATGGCACTGTTATCAGTCACTCAGACCAGAAACATAGGCTACATCCTGGCCTTTCTGCTCCCTTCAGCCCCACATGTAATCATCATCCATGCAGTTATGTTCTAACCCTTAAATGCCCCTCAAAACATCCCTTGCCTCCATGTTCTGTCATTTGGCTCATGTGCAATGTTAATACTTGTAGATGGCTAAGCAAAGAATAATAAATATTAAAGCAAATAAGTGCCTGTCTCTACACTTCCTCTACTCTCCCCTACCAAAAATAAATCAGTCCGCCATACTACTGCTGTTGGAGTGACCTTTATAAAAGTCAAGTCTGGACCTGGTTGAAAATCCACTGGTGATTCCTACTGCCCACAGAATCAAGTCCTAACCTCTTAATCATAGCTTTTCATTATCTGGCCCCAGCCAACCTATCCAGTCCAATCTTACCTCTTATCCTCTTCACACACACATACACCCTGACTTCCCACAGGAGTTGCAGTGCTGCTCGCTGTTGGGGTCTCTCCTGCCTTGCTTGGTTAGCTTCTAACACATGTCAGTCACTTCGCCTGTGGTGTCCTGCCCCCCATGGCCTGCCTGGTGGCGGCCAGACTCGGCTCTCATTTCATCCAGTCTGGGATGCCTATCTTGACCACATTTCCTGGCCCCTTATTATTATTTCTTTAATTGTCACGTTTCTTCCTTGGTTTAAAACAATTTATAAATAGAGAAATTACCCCAAATGGTTACACTCTTTACTGAGCTCCCAAATGCATAATCCCAAGAAATATTTATTTGACAAACAGATCATGTTCTTACTAATTCTGTTTCATTCAGCAACTTTCTTTAATAGTTTTGGTTTATAGTCATTACAGCTCTTTATCATTTACTGTCGTCGGCCCTTTTTACTTTATTGTTAGTATCTGAAATATACATAAAAGAAATGGTGTGGGGGGCATGCTTTCTGACCAGTGTGGGCATTGGTGTTGCTAACGTATGCTGGAAAATGTTGGTTTAATTGGTACGTCAACATATTTGTTGAGACCATTGTTATAAAGCATCTAAATTATGAGAATGGGTGTCCTTTTCAAAATTTTAGTTTTGTATCTGGATTCTTATATTGGTATGTGTGGCGGTGTGTTTGTTGGCGGAGCATGTGGAAATAGAATTGTTAATATTTCAACACAAATTCATTCTTCCCTTTATAGCAAAAATTAGCAATCTGTTCACAAGGCTTTTTTTTTTCCTTGATTCGTCATGAATGACTGGGTTATATCTTGGGTACATCAGTACTGATTGATTTAGCCACAGGATATATTTAGCAAAATCTAAACCCTGCTTGCACAGTGGCTGTCTCGAATATTCACTCCTTTGTGGCCATAGGGTCCTCATCCACCAGGATATTGCACCCTGCTTTTACTAAGTTCCGCTCCTAATCTCTTGCACTGTCTGTTGCTCAATTTTTACGCATCCTTTACTTACTTCTTCAACCCTTTATCACCATCTGCTTGATACTCTAGAAATCCCACCCATGTTTAAGGCTCCGAGACCCTGGGCTTGTCTCCTCAGCGAATTGCCTGCCATCTTTCGCATTGCCTGTTACACTCCGGTTACCTTCTCATCTCTTCTGTACCCCTGTTTTGAAGGTTTCCTCTTCCAACTATCTGCACGGCTTCTGTCCGTCCCCACCCTCCCTTCAAGAATCAAAGTGCTTGAAGAACTCTTTTGTTACTGTTTTCCACACAACCCTTTATTTACTAGTAATATTTCCTATTATTTAAATTGTTCCTAGCATTTTTTCTTTTATAGAAAGCTATCTTGGCTTGATAAAGTAAAGCCTCTTCCTGTTTCTGACTTTTATCCATTCCTGGATGCCAGTAACCACCTCCTCTCCCATAATGCTGGATGGCTATTCTTTGTCCTCTCATTCCAGGATTGTACTTGCCACTGATGAATTTCAATAGGCAGATGTATTGCTTCTTTGGTTTGACCTTTGGTTTTTCATTTCTCTCTTGAAGCCCTTGGAAGCCAGGAACTACATCTGTTTTCATTCTCCGTGTATTGCCTAATATAGCCAAACATTACTATTACCACATACACACAACTTATAACTGCCTTCTGATAATAGAAAACAATGGTTTGATAAAGAAGAGCAGTAGATGTTGAACATTTGGCATCTGTATTTTATGCATTCATACTGATGCAGATTGAGGAGGAAAAGTGCTCTTGGCTTTGGAGTTTTTAAGCATTGCTTGTTTATGGGAGAGCAGGTGGTAAAATTAATCTTATAAAAAGATAATTTAATGTTTTTCAGATTTGTTGTTTTGTCTCTGTCAAGCCTGGAAAAGCATATTGAAAATCAAGTAGAGCTAAAACAGTACTTTGATACATCAATCCAAAGAACATTTGATTGTAGTAAATTAGGATTTGTCATAGAGACTTCATAATGCCCAAAGGAGAATGTAGCAAAAGCTGCAGTTTTAGATGTCTTTCTCATGCAAATCATTATCTGTGAAGTCTTAATAATACAGGCTTAAACAAAAATCGCTAGAGTGATGTCCAGAATAAAATATGATACTTTACCAGCAAAAAGAATTGACTATGGCTATTATAATGCATGTTAACATAATGACTGCAGTTCTTAGAACCCCTTAAAAATACTGAGGATTTATTAACTTGTAATTGGAAAGTTATTGGGAAATAAACATAAAGCCAGAAAATCTGTTTAGAAACGAAATGATTTTAAGAGGAAGAAAGAGTTAAGTATCTCTTGGCTCTGTGATAACATCAGATTCTCCTAAAGTTAAGTGAAAATTGTTCACAGCAAGTTGTTGTGAAGTTTAGGTATAGGAGTTTCCTTCAGTGGGTTTTTTTTTTCCTTTTTTTAAGGATTTCCTAGAATTTTTTTTCCTTTTTGATTGCGTATTCCTGGTTACCATAATCACTTTAATCAAAGCAGTGTCCAAATGTGATTTTAAACTACACTCTATTGTCTTACTCCCATTTTATAATTAAAATTATATGTTCTTTTTAAGATCACATTCTACTGTCTACTAGTTAGTACTCTTTTAGAGCAAGAAATTGGGGGTTCGGAAGACCATACTGTTTTTTACAAGTTATCTGCTTCATGGCACCATCAGTTGGATTTATGACTTGAGTTTGGTTTTTGTTTTGTTTTGTTTTTAATAGAAGCTGACTCACAAGTCGTGGACATTGGGGTGGTGGGTAGAAACTGGATTTTCTTTTCCTAACTTTTGTCAGGGATTTGTCAACACTTATTGAGAGATGTTCACAGGCATTCGTGGGGAAAGGGAGGGCATTGTCACAGGTTTGGAAGGGTCCTTTATAGCCTACCCTAGCATATTAAAGGGACTAAGGAGTGGCCACAATAAGTAAATTGTTTAATTTCTTGTAACCAAGTTTTTTCAAACATTTGACCGCAGAATTTTTTTGTACAGAATACCTATTAACAGTCCTTGAAATGAGTTCTCTAACAGCAGAGTTTGGAAAGTATTGCACTAACCAACAAAACCCCTAGGTCAAACTAATACCCTTTTCAAAACGCTAATTTACAACCAGGAAATAATTATTGGGAATATCTGTCCAGGCATCTGGATTTCACATAAACTAGTCATCCGGAGCACAACTGTATCTGGAGTATCCTTGTGTTATAGATATCTGCTTGGAAATCTGTGATGTTAAGGATGGAAAGTATATCTATAGTGTTATTTTATGATATATTTAACTTTTTGTTTTCTTAGGGAAATTTTGAAACATACACAAAAAGAAAAGACAATAGTTTGTCAGTTACTTAAAATGATGATTCAGATGTCTCATTTAATGACTTAATGAAACTAGATGAAGTTCCATTAAAAATGAAACACAAATGTTTTAATTGGACCACCCCTTATAAATTAACTTCTTAAATTCTGATTCATACAGTGGGATTTTTCACCCAACAGTGTTCAGATATTTTGTAAAGTGCTGGTTCAACAGCGGCAGACCAGATAACAAAAATAGATCATAGCTAAACCTCACAGTCAAACCATTTTTCTCTTCATGTTTTGCCGACCCTTTTTTCACCCGCAGGATAAAAGATAATATTGATGGTGGGTAGGTTAGCAGTGGCCTCCTGGAGTCATTTTATTTTTCCTTTTTCCTTTTTCTTTTTTTCATCAGACAGTATTGTATTCCTGTATTGGCTTAGGTAAACTGATAGGTCTGAAAAAAAGGACAAGCTTCAAGAGAAGTTTCTTTTGTTTCCCTGTCTGCTTTGTCAGTGTCATCTTCAATCTGACTCCCTGATTGACTGACATCGGTGTAGTAGGGAGAGTGGCATTTTGTTGATTGTTTGGGCCATTGAAGCTGTGGGATAAAATCAATTCTGCCATAGCTCCGTGGCCTGGAGATTTTGGTCTTGTTTAAGGAAAGGCATGTAGGAAATGGGGAAATAATCAGTAATGTCCTTTTCCTCCAAATAAGACCAGCTTTAAAAATTATACAATATATCTATTGTAGATATTTTTACTGTCATTAATGAGATGTTTAAAATTTTCTATTTTGTGAATGTATTAATATATATTAACAAATCATTTTTTCTTGATCTTTTTAGAGGACAAGAATTTTGGGCAGATTTGAATGCCATGACTGTGTATGAAACAACTGAATTTGACCAGCTACGAAGGCTGTCCACACCACCCTCCAGCAATGTCAATGCCATTTACCCCACAGTCTGGAAGTTCTTCTGTAGGGACCACTTTGGATGGAGGGAATATCCTGAGGTATTTACAGGTTTTTCTCCCCCCAAAAGTACATTTGAATATTTTTGTCTCTCACATTCTTTTGTTCTTCCTTTCTAACAATGATTAGGCAGAACTACAAATCAGAGAGCTTATGGGTATAAAACTGAGTTTTGTTGATATAAGTAACACTTTATTGATTTTTCTGAAACTGTTTTATTTTTCCTATTAAACTCCTGGAACCCATAAATAGAATACCACTATTGTCAGAGAGATACCCCAGTATCTTATATTATGGAGAGAAAGTATTTACAGTTGTAAGTACCCAGACTCATTACTGTTTTGGGAATAATTTTAATGAGATAAGCACTTGTGTAACTTCTGTCTGGATCTGGCTCCTGGGCTCATGGTGATTAAGTCATGTGTTGCACTTAGCATTTCAGAAGTCTAGTGGGAAATAATTACTCTTAGGCCTCTGGAAGAAGTACTTGAAAATGTTGAGCTGTGGTCAGGAACATTAGTCATTTAAAATTCTATCAAATATACACCTGCATCCTTATTCTAAGGTGGTAGGAATAGTTTATTAATCACAAAGCAAAGTTTTAAAATGATGATGATTTATTTACCTCTAAATGAGGATTCTAAGTCAAATTTAAACACCCTGAAATGGACTTTAGAGATTAATTTCACATTCCAAAGATCTGACTTCGGTTTGGTCAAATTTCCAGCATTACAAAACAGGGGAACTAACATATTTACCTTAGGGTTTCTTTTAAGGCAATAACGAAGGAAAATGACATAGTATGTTATTTGCTATAAAATAATATTGAATTAAAATTTTTTATTCTCTTTTAAGTAGTGATTATTATCTAATATTTTCCAAAGAATAGAAGAGGCTGGTTAAAATGTATTCTCAGAATACTTGGCCCGTCCCTGTGTTTTACCTTTGAGAGGTTCTTTTAGGTTTGGAATTTAACTGATTTATTTGAACACTACCATCATTAATCCTCTTCTGAAAATTCCATTTATAAATATAAAAAAGTCACTGTTCTTCTTCCTAGGATGGTGTCTTCTGGCACTCAGAATAGTTCAGTGTTTGACACATCCCCGGAGGCTGGCCTACGATGCAGCCTCTAAGAAAACTAGGCTGTCCTGAACTCCTGGGATTTGTGTACCTTTATACCAGGAAGGTTGGGAAAGCACCAGAGTCTGCATGTGTTGTGTGCCCAGGCCAACTTCAGGGAGTTTGTGCCGCGAGACTTGAAGTTCTAACGAGATTGTCTAAAGCACAGAAACATTCCGCAAGGCCTGTGGTGGGTCCACACGTGCTGAATGTGTCCATGACAGAGTCAGGTGTGCTTTTTCTTTATTGAGGAACCAAGAATCATTGCGAAGGCACACGCACAGAGTCAGAAAGCTAACTTTCAAAAATTAAGCCTTTTCGAGGAAGAAAAACAATTAAAAGGCTAAAAAAACAAATATAAAAACCATCTCTAGGTCATTGTTACGGTTGAAGTAGAATAGAGTAGTTCCCGGGCCCTCATGTTTCTTAAGGTTGAAATCTGTGCTCTCCTAAACGGGGCATCTTTCTACCCTGCATCTTTGGCCACCCCCTCAAAAAGAAAGAAAGGGGGGAAATCATATGGGTAAAGGAATTAATTGGCTCACTGTACTTTATTGAAACTTTTCTGATGTTAACAGCAAGGTTAACTATTTGTGGCTTTAGTAACATTAACATTTTTGTATTTCATAGTGATTGTATATTGACTTGCTTTTTCTTTTTTCTTTACCTCTGTTTCCTACTCCATAGACTGTTATTCGATTGATTGAAGAAGCCAACTCTCGGGGTCTGAAAGAGGTCCGGTTCATGATGTGGAATAACCACTACATCCTCCACAACTCGTTTTTCAGGAGAGAAATAAAAAGGAGACCCCTCTTCCGCTCCTGTTTTATACTGCTTCCATATTTACAGTAAGTGTCCAGTGGAAAGTGTCATCTTTACTCTGATTTTACGAAAATGTATAACCGAATGCAAAGAGAGAAAAAAATATAATTAAAAGACAAACTTGGTTATTGTCTCTAGAATGTGAAGTTCTGAGTTATTCTTTGGTCTTAATTCTTCAAAAAGTAGAATTCATATAAGCTAGAGTTAACCCGACACTAAAGTAGTAAGTACTGCAGTAGATTTTTTTAACTGAAAAGCACAGTAGGGTTAACATTTTCACAACTAAACATAATTATATTTGGAATGAGGCAAAGTTTGCATTTGCCTCCTTCAGTGGAAAATTGCATTTTCTGATGATACCTTCTGTGTTATGGGACTACTTCCCAGCCCAGGGAAACTGCCAGGTCAGGTAGGGAGAATCCTTCAAGGTGGTTGTCTCCATTCTTCTTCCTTGAATGCATTTGCATGGGAAGAATTTACGTTTTCATTTGCTAAGTAAGGCCCATCTTCCTGTAATGCTCACTAAAATTACCTGTGGCGTCTTTAGGTTGAGCTTGAACTCATCCTGAATTATAGGTGAGCTCATTTTCCCAGGTACCATTTCTTCTTTCGTTTTCTAGATAGCCTACTGGCACATCTTTATAGATGTGAGTAGGTGGGGAGCATTGCCATTAGCGTGGCCATCTTTGAAAGCATCTCTAGGGCCCTGACCGGTGTGGCTCAGTTGGTTGGGCATCATCCCACAATTCAAAAGGTTGCTGGTTTCGTTCCCCGTCAGGGCACATGCCTGGATTGCAGGTTCCGTCCCCGGTTGGGAGACATAGGAGAGGCAGCCAGTTATGTTTCTCACCCTCTTTTCTCCCTCCTTTCCCCTCTCTCTAAAAATAAATGAATAAAACCTTAAAAAAAAAAGAAAGTATCTGTAGGGAAATAATTAAAATACTCTGGTCAGATATACTACATTTAGAGCCTGATTTCTAAAAATGATACTAGGTTTACTTGGTTTTATGAACTTGGGAGGTCTAGAGTAATACCGGTTAGTCTCTTCTGCTGATCTTTGAGGTGAAGATGCTCTTTTTATATTCTTAGTTGTAGTTCTTTTCATTTGGGGCCCAAACTGTGTCTTTCCCAGATCATTATGGCAAAACCTTAATGATTCTAATTCTGAGATTGCAAAGGGAACATTAAAAACAAAGTACAAACAAAATCCCTGAAATTCTCAGTATCCAAAAGTACTGTGTAATAAGTCCAGTTTTAGAACTATATATTGGCTTGGGGTAAATGTATGCTTTCTTTCTAGTCCAAGTGTAAAGTATTTTACCTTGTAGGGTTTTTTAAAATTATAAACTAATAAAAATGCCATTTCTGTGATTTTATTAGCACAGCTGGAGATAGTGTCAGCGTCCAGTAGTTAAGAACATACCGTCTTCCTAGTGAGAGTGTAGAACTCATTAGTGAGAGCAGTATCTTGGCCTGCTGAGCCAATCAAGTGAGATGCAGCTTCCATTTGAGAGTAAGAATGCTCATTTGAGTGCTACATTGTTGAAGGACTTCTATAGAATGGTGAAAATTGCTTTGTTCCAATCCTAAGAAAAGTAATTATAAAATGCTACCTCCACCCCCTATTAAACTTAGGCTTGTTTTGTAAAAGCATGAACTATAAAAACAATACAATAAGCACTAGTAGAATTAATGCCACAAATATGGCCTTACTATTTATAATTTAGGCTTAAAGAGAACAAAATTCTTTTCTTTCATTTCTTTTTAGTGTTCTTGTCTATAGCAGTGATAATCAAATATAAGATAAGAGCTTAGCAAATCAAAGAGATTAGGCAGACATTTCAGTGAGTGAGGAGTAGAGCGGCAGCAAGCTCACCAGGGTGGGATGGGTAAATGCAGGCTTTCCGTTCCGGTCTGCCTGAGCCTGGGCCTGAGGGGCACTGGGACCGGCCTAACGGAGACAGAGAGCACTGGGATTAGTTCTGCAAAGCAGTTGCAGAAATAGATTTCAGAGAGACCATGATCTTAGCCAGAAAGAAGGTTTTTGTTAAGTGTTAGTGAATACAAAAGGTCAAAGAAAAACAGAGGTGTCAAGAAAGCCACAATTAGGGAATCGGAGATGACTAAGAATTGGGAATGCCACAGTAGGGAGGTGGTCAGATGGAAGGGGAGGGAGGCTGACCTAATTCATGAATTTCTTCAAATTCAGCTCTGTAAGTGAGGGTTTTCCTGCTCCGTTGTTTTTCTTCCAGTTTTTTTGAGATATAATTGACAAAACAACATTGTAAGTTTAAGGTGTATAGCATAATGACTTAACATACGTGTATATTGCGAAATGATTACCACAGAAAATTTGGTCGACATTCATCACCTCATAGTTACAAAATAGTTTTTCCTCGTGCTTGTTGTTTTTTAATGGGGTTGATAAAGAGGGGCTTATTCTGTAATTTTCCTAGACTGCTTGAGCTGAGACTGTATAAAAGCAAACAAATCTCAGGTTTAGAGGTTCAGAAGTTCATTTCAGCTGATAGGACATCTGTCCCCTGCAGTGACCTCATGGTCATCAGAAGGCAGCCTGATACAATTTCTTTGGCTTCTCCCCTCTAAAGGATAAAATGAATTAGTTTTTGCTTCTTTACAGAAGTTGAGTTAGGAAACATCTTTCAAAATGACAGGGGGGCGGGAAGGTGAGTGATACAAGGTGACCTTGGATTCTAAAACTCTTTTTCAGGGGTCCTTGAGTACAAGCTCCTTCCCCTTCAACGTTGCCTCCCTAAAGAAGGCTGGCACAGCACTGTAAAGCACACAGTATGTCTTTGAAATACCCATGAGCTGAATACAAGCCCAGCATTCTCAGCAAATAAAGCCCCACTTCTAACTGTGCTTAGAATATATATTTTTAACCTGTGGGCACTAGAGTGTTTAAGTCCGTCAGACATGTCTATTTGCATTTTTGTGTTTTAGCCCAATTAGGATGTTGCCTTGTTAGGAATGAGTGCTAACCATATATATAAAATATCTTAGGGTGGATAAAATTTACTTCTGCAGGCTTATTATCTTCAGGCATGGATGAGTAAGTAATAGACCTTGTCCCCCTGAAAAAGGAAAACACATTGGAAGCTTTCATTCTGTGAAACTGGTTTTTAGGTAGGAATGGTATCAGAAAGAAAAGGAGTAGTCTCTTCTGTTGCTAGTGCCAGCTTTTCAGTACAGTTATGACAGCCCAAAACCTGTTTTGGGCAGAATGCTTTGGGAGAATCTTACCTTCCTCCCTCAACCCAGAAACCTCCGTCGGTAACTTCAACCCCTGATAATACTGGAAAACCTGCTGAGCTGGGATTTATCCTCTTTGCAGAGCAGGGGTAGAGGGGACAGCTAAAAATAAGGAGCTTATATTCTGTATTTCCTGCCATCCTCCAGCATAGTGATGGTTTGTAAGGAGTTATAGACTTTTCAGGAACTGATTGAAACAGTGGGACCGCTCTCCAGAAAGATGTACTTCTATAGCTAGCAGTTGTTATATGTGAAAAGTGGGCATAGCCAAACCGTCTTGCAGGGTGGTTATGACAGTTAGTGATACTTTGTGTAAAATGCCTGTCCATAGTATGTTCTTAGGATAAGGTGGCTGTGATTATGAGCAGGGCGATGGTGAGACATGCTCTCAGAGACTAGGTGCATGTTCACCCACATTTGTAACCTCTGTGTCACACAGCTCTTCAATGTTTCCCTTTCCTAGTCCACGTGACAGACTTAGTTCTTCCTTGTGATCACTACATGCTGATGAGTGTGACAGTATCCTGACCCTGAATCTGGGTCTCAGGATCAGGATTTCCTTTCTGCTGCTTCTCTTTTTGCTCTGTTTTGAAAATAACCTAGATATATGACTTGAATTTAAGCATTTAATCAGGTAGGAATAAGTAACTGAGCAAAGTTGCTGGTTATCTAAGCTCATCCTTCTAAGTAACAGGCCTGAATTGAAAGGCTCAAGGATATGCATTCTGGTGTCTAGAGCTTAATTAGCACCATCACACCTAAAGTTGTAAAATTTGAATAATATTGGTGGGTTTTTTGTTGTATGTGATATTGAAAAAATGAAGCAAATATCAAATGCCAGCTTTTAGTGCCTATGCTGTGATTTTTATTTGATTTTATACAAAATTATAGAGGTTAAGCCTTTTTATTAATATTTTGTGTCTTCTCCCTATAAGCTCCCTCTTCTCTGCCTGCTTTATTTTTTTCTACCCTTCATTCTGCTCCCCGACCCTCCATAGACTTTAGAAATGATATGTTTTCTATTTTGTAAGGCAGAGTTTGAAGAACACATATAAATTATTCTTGCTCCCTTGAAACAAAGCTTCTTTAACTAAATAAGCAAAAGAGAAGTCCAGGATTCAAAACGTATTTATAAATTTGCTCTTGCTTGCCTGTTTGCTTATCTGGCAGCAGTATATTCTGTAGTTTTTTCTGTAAGGAGGTGGCCAGGAGGAAGCAAATAATATCTGTGTACAGGCAGTTTTTGCTCTGAGATTTTTTTTCCTTTAATAGATAGCATTATATGTCCATATTATTTTTTTAAAGATTTTATTTATTTATTTTTATTTACAATGTGTGACGTAAATACCAATTGGTCGCCTCTCACATGCCCCTCAACCAGGGACCTGGCTCTCAACCCAGTTGTGTGCTCTGACTGGGAATCAAACTGGCAACCCTTGCCTCGCAAGCCAGCACCCAGTCCACTGACACATACCAGCTGTTGTTTTTTAAACACGCTTTTAAGCTCTACAAATTATAATATTAGGTATTGCTTATTGCTATAGAGCACTATAATGTGAAATGTTCTGAGTAGTTTTACACTGGTATTTCTGCTTCTCCCTTCTAGGACACTTGGTGGGGTTCCCACACAGGCCCCTTCACCTATCGAAACAACCTCATCGTCACAAATCATCTGCCCTGATGGGGTCACCTCAGCAAACTTTTACCCTGAAACTTGGGTTTATATGCATCCATCTCAGGACTTTATCCAAGTGCCTGTTTCTGCAGAGGACAAAAGTTATCGAATCATTTATAATCTTTTTCATAAGACTGTGCCTGAGTTTAAATACAGAATTTTACAAATATTGAGAGTCCAAAATCAGTTTCTTTGGGAGAAATATAAAAGGTGAGTCAGTAGTATGAAAAGTTCAAGAAAGCTTTTGTTACAATAACCAAGGACAAGGGCAGAACCTAATAGTAGCGACTTGTGTAGAAGTTAACATAGTTGTACTTTTCATATGTTAACTCACATATAATTCTTATAACAGACCTATAACTGGGTGTATTGCAATCTATATTTTACAGAGAGGAAACTGAGTCACAGGAGTACAGCTAGTAAGATAAGGTGCTGGAATTTGAAGCTAGGCAGTCTGGCACTGGATGCCTTGTTCTTAATTACTTTACACTTTACTAGGCTGCCTCTCATATCAACAAACAAATTAGTGTTGTACAAAAGGAACACATGTAGGTTTCAGAAATCTCAGAATTAAGAAACATTTAGGTTGGTGGACTTAGACAAGGAAGGCATTCCGAGAAGGTAAAATGTGAGAAGTAGTTTTGTAGAGGGAAAAAAGGGGGCATTTCTTGTCTGCAGTAGAAAAGATAGGTTTAAACCGTCAATATAATCTTGGACGGCATTTTGCTCTTGATAGCTACTTTAGCATTTGCTCCCCCGTTGAACCCGTAAAGGGAAGTTTATGACTATATCGTGCCTGTTGAATTGATCTATCTTTCTTCTGAATTCCCTATCCACTCTTTGCATTAGGAAAAAAGAATATATGAACAGGAAAATGTGTGGCCGTGACAGAATCATAAACGAGAGACATTTATTTCATGGAACATCCCAGGATGTAGTCGATGGAATCTGCAAGCACAACTTCGACCCTCGCGTCTGTGGAAAGCACGCTACGATGTTCGGACAAGGCAGTTATTTTGCAAAGAAAGCAAGCTACTCTCACAACTTTTCTAAGAAATCTTCCAAGGGAGTCCACTTCATGTTTCTGGCCAAAGTGCTAACCGGCAGATACACGATGGGGAGTCACGGCATGAGGAGACCTCCTCCCGTCAACCCTGGCAGTGTCACCAGTGATCTGTATGACTCTTGTGTGGATAATTTCTTTGAGCCTCAGATTTTTGTCATTTTTAACGATGACCAGAGTTACCCTTATTTTGTTATCCAATATGAAGAAGTCAGTAACACTGTTTCCATTTGAAAAATCTCGGTACTGCTAAATTATTCGATATGAACTCAGTGCAGCATTTGTAGCAGGTCTTGGGTGGGCGGGACAGAGTGGAAACAGCTTTGGGAGTTAATAGGGCACTTTTAAGACCAATTTTTTTTAAGTGCTAGAAAGTTTTTTCAAAGAAAAACAAGTTTTAAAATGACCACTTATTCTTTAATTATTTACTAATTATTGTTAGTACTCAATGTGGGAAAGACTACAGATGGCATATTCATCATTTACACTTGTACATATAGGCAGCAATGTTATTAAAAGCATTCTTTTTTTTTTAAGAGAACAGCCTAACTAATTAAATGTGACTTACGCCTGGTAGGAATTTGGCCAAATGAAATGGAAGCTGTGAACAGAGTGAGGATTCGGGGTACTTACAGTGACTAAACTGACTGTAACTAGTACTATCATATGTACCCCTGTCCAAAGCAGAGAGAAGTATTTCTATCAGCAGGACTGAAATGTGTCACACAACCAAAGATTATCAGTGACTTTAACTTTTGTAGAGTTTGCCTGAAAATTCAGACCTGTTTAGAGGAAGTTAAAAAAAAAGAAAAAAAAATATTTGAAAATGTTTTGTCATCGAAATTTTTCAGTAACTTAGTTATAGGTGATTCTCGTGTTACTAAACTTCAGCCTTGGAAAACTCAGTCTCTTCCATTATCATCCACTCAGTTTGAAGAAGTTGGGCTGCTAATTTGGTTAAAGCCAATCTTGAAGATTAGCAGTATTACTTTATTTTAGGGTTGCAGACCTAGGCCCTCACCGAAGGTTTTACAAGAAGGAAGTACATCTATTACCAAATTGATAGAGTTATTACTGTGCTTTGCACAAAGACTCAGAACTATTTGCTGACTTGGAAATATTGTTGAAGGTGGTAATCCCACCCGTATGCCTGCTTTGCCAGATGCGGCTGGGTTCCCTGGCTAGCTCTGTACTTTACACTACTTAATAGAAACACAAACTTGGAAATCATGCTACTGGCCCAGCTGGAGCAGTGTTAGGTAAATATGCTGACACCTTGGTTCAGAGAGGTAGCAGCTAGGTATACTTTGCCTTAAGCAAAGCAAACACCTGGATTTACAAAAGTGGAAGTGGCTGTTCACAAAAGAATTCACAGAATTCCTTCAGATACCAAGCTTTCCTAGTATGTTTGTCATTGTTTCATTTACACAAAACTTTTCAGGAACTTCTGTGTTGTTGAAAGCAAGATATATCTATACCAATGTTTTGGTGAATCAGTCTGTTTAAACACTTCAGGGCTTCCACACAGTTATTTATTTTGCCCTAGTTGATCTTGTTTGGTGCCATTGGCATGAAGCGGCCAACTGTGGCTGTTACAGTTGTTTCATTCAATTATAACTTGTAAACCTGTGATTCCCAATCCTTTCAAGTTAAGACACCTTACCATTGCTTATCTGATTTTACAAAAGTTGTTCCTTTTTTTCCTCCATAAAAGAAAAAAAGCTTTATGATATATTTATTTTTTTAATAAAACTAAGCAAAAATAAAAGTTCTGGTAATTCTTTAAAACTTTGGGTTCCATTTAAGATAACTGAATTCAACACAGAGTAGATGATCTATAAATGCTGGTTGGTTGAATGACTGAATGAAATGAACTAAAGAGAACCTGCTGCTTAAAACACTTGTTCTGGGAATAAGCAGAAAGTATATTATCTAGCAATTGACTATTAAGTCACCAGAGAAGAGTGAATATTTTGTTTTGCAGGTGCGTATTTGGGGAAGGGGACGTGTTTTATATCAGCAAACAGCTACAGTGCAAAATAAGAGCAGGTTGTCCCTTTGAACAGGTGCTGAAGGAAATACGAAAAGGAATTAGAGAAGTCTTGTCAGCTCTCAAGCACCTTACCCTTCAGCCTTCTTAGTCATCTGATTGGTAAATGTGAGCATCCGACAGTTTTAACCTCCAGTGTAATATTGTTGAAATTCCTATATCTGGGACGTTGTTTGAACTAAGCAAGAACTGTGGAGTCGGTCTCAATTTTGTAATGGCTCCGTGGATTTAAAACATACTGAAAGACGTTCAGTAAATCTTTCTCCCTACTGGCATAGCTGTAATTTACACCGTTTCAGAAAGTTGGAACTTACTTAAACTGATTAAGATCTTTAGGGAAAGCCTGCAAACTCCCCAAGACATTTCAGTGTCATACAATCCTGTATACAGGGAAGAGCTTTTTAATTTGTGCAAAATTTATAAATACTGGCTCTTTCTTAATTATAAGTTTTAAAACTGCTTTTTGCTAGAAACCTGTTTACCTTAGTAAATTATTATTTAACTAAAAATAATCATTAAGGCCTGAAATACTGATATTTAAAGAAGAAATTTTATTATACTACATCTGCAAATGACTAAAGAGAATATCTAGTCCACACCCAAACTAACAGTCAGTTTAAATCAAGAGGGCTTTTTCCCTTAATTTAAGGAAGGTAAGATGACCACAAAATGTTTCTAGATTTTCTTAATTGGGATCAAATAGTCAAAATGTGTTCAGAAAATTTTGGCACTTTTTTAACATCTAATTAATCCGCATCACTTAATGTAGTTGCTATCGTGTGGGGAGGTTTTTTGTAACTCGGTCTTCTATACAAATTAACCTTTCATGTAGTTTCTCATCTTTGAAATAGAGATTTTTTTTTTTTTTCGATTTGGAAAGACTACAAATGGTAAAAATGTTTTCACTCCAGGACCCTACAATGCAAAAATTTCTTGTAAAGTACTATAAAACTGATAGCATTGATTTACAAACTAAAAGCCAGACAGATGTTTTCCTTAGAAAAGATAGTGTTCGGTTATTAAAACAAACCCATCTAGTTTATTGACTTAGGTACAACTTGCAGGCAAGTTAAAGAAAGGAAATGAAACTTACCTTTAGCTTGTTAAACTTAGTCTACATTGTAGGAAAAAAATAGATGCAATTGAAAGGTTTCATCAGCATTATTAGTTTTAATTTATTGCTCAACTCCTCAGCATCTTTTGGGAGAATCACTTTTTTTTTATTACTTGATTGTTGTTCAATTACAGTTGTCTGCATTCTGCCCCCTCCCCTCCCACCATGGGAGAATCGCTCTTGAATAGAATGTCCGATGACAGCGCTTTTAAAGCTGTCATCTTACACGAATGGAAGAGTTTGTGTGTAAGACGTGTTTCATGAACACTGCTAAGTTCTCCAAGCTAGAGCAGAGGTGCCCAACCACTTTGAGGATGTCAGAATTTCACAGACTTAATTGTACCCAGGTGCCTAATGATTAATAAAATGCAAAATGACCAAGAGCTGCTATTAATTCAGTGGTACTTTAAGCAAATTTGTATTATCCCAACCATATCAACATTTGGTATGTAGAATATAGTCTACAGACAACATTTGGTGCTCAAATGGATTAATGGGCGCCTTGCAATAACTCCCACATGTTGCTAGAGTTTATAGCCAATGGGCTAGAAATTACTGGGCTTCAAGTTTTTATAACTATCTTAACTACATTCAATTTTAAAAGAGCCTCAAATTAGACAGCTAAGAGGCTCAACCCAGTGTTTCAGAGCCTTTTAACCCTCCTAATACTTCAGAAGTCTTAGGTGCCAAATTGTCATTTGGGCCCTATGTTTAGATACATCAGCTGCACTTCAAAGTGCTTCACAGTACGTAAAGGACTGCATCTAACAGATCTGAGTGGCAAGAGTACATTAAACAGATGCTCCTCAACTACATGACATGTGGGACTCTTCAACGTTAACAAATTCTTGTGCAGCCATCAGTTTATAAATTTGGTTTGAGCAGCAGTGATGGGTTTTGGGCATTAACACTTTCCTTGCAAAGGTCATAGCTGAAGATTTACATTTCATAGCATCTTGGTCAAGGTTTTAAGGCAGTTTCTTAAGCTGAGTGCAATAAACTATTCCACTTAGGAATAGCTATTATAAATTTAATTACCTTTGGTCTCAATGATCTAAGCTAACTGAACCAGGTAACCATAAGCTTTAGTTTCAATCACTCAAATGTAGCTGAATTTCTGCTAAATGCAAATTTCTACCCATATGACTACATTTTTAAGTTTGTGATCTTATCTAACTTGTAGGCATATACAAGTCAGTGCTAGATAGGAGTGGGAGTGCAGATTTTGTATCACTGTTACTTGATTTTGTTATGAATTACTTTCATTATCAGCAATGGCTTAGTCACAAACCTGTCTGAGAAAGTTACACAATCTTAGTATGTGGCTTATGGATTAATTGAGATGAAGAATGTAAAGCAGTTAGCACAGTGCCTGGCAAATTTTTGCCAGTAGTAGTAATAATAGAAGTTGTACGGTAGGCTGAATAAGGATATCCTATTCTGAATAAAGATTTGGTATGTACCTAAAATATCCAAGTCCTAATCCCAGGAATTTCTGAATATGTTACCTTATAAGGCAAAAGAAGCTTTTCAGATTTTATTCAATTAAGGTTCTTGAGATGAGGACATTATCCCAGGGAGTCCAATACAATCACAAAGTTCTTTACTACAAGAGGGAAGCGGAAGATTAGAAAGAAATTGGAAGATGCTGTGCTGCTGATTTTGAAGATGGAGGGCGAGGCAATGAGCTAATGAATGCAGGTGACGTCTAGAAGCTAGAAATAAGGAAACACTACCCGAAAGCCTTCAGAAGGAACACAGCCTGCTGCCACCTTGATTTTAGGACTTACGACCTCCAGAACTGTAAGAGAATCAATTTGTGTTGTCGTAAACCACTAAGTCTGTGCTGATTTGTAACAGCAGCAGTAGGAAGTATAGTGAATACAATAGGAATTATATTGAAGAATCTCCAGGAAACTGTTTTAATCTAATAATTTAAAAGAGCACTACAAATACAAAAAATTCAAATGCTTGTTGGAAATTGTAAAAGGTTATATGAAATTCCAAGAGAGTAGACTACCAATGGCTTTTCAAGAGTGGTATGTATATACCGTATTTTTCAGACTATAAGATGCACTTTTTTCCCCAAATTTAGGAGGAAAATGGGGGTGTGTCTTATAGTCCAAATGTAACTGAATTATAGTTATGTTATTTAACTGAATGTTATTTATGTTATTAAATATTTTACCACACTTTTTGCTTCAAAAATTTTTTTTCCCTATTTTCCTCCTCTAAAACCTAGGTGCATCTTATGGTCCAAAAAATATGGTACATATATGCTAAATACAAGCCTTATTTAAATAAGGTTTCTTCAAAGAGGTACTTAAATACTGAATAAAGACAAGCACTATACTTAGATAGCCCAGCCCTTGTGAATGACAGAGAAAGCAAATTGCTTTAGAGAATTGATTGGTGATAAAGGGAGGGAAAATTTTAGCATTTGAGGTTAACAGTGGGTTTACTTTGCTTATTCAAGCCTCCTTTAAGTGACCTCTGATTCTTACATAGGAAAGAGTACACAGCTATTTT
Organism: Micronycteris hirsuta; assembly: GCA_004026765.1. Classification (NCBI taxonomy): domain Eukaryota; kingdom Metazoa; phylum Chordata; class Mammalia; order Chiroptera; family Phyllostomidae; genus Micronycteris; species Micronycteris hirsuta. The sequence goes on from PVJI01003105.1 coordinate 45,540, forward strand.
AAAAAAAACATTTGTTGACTACCTCCTAGAACCCCTTGAAAGGCACTGTGGGTGGGAGGAAGGTAGGTTGCAGCAACACCTGGCCTGGTTGTGGGGGAAAAAAGGAAGGAAGGAAGGAAGGAAGGAAGGAAGGAAAGAAGAAAAGAAAGAAAGAAAGAAGGAAGGAAGGAAGGAAGGAAGGAAGGAAGGAAGGAAGGAAGGAAGGGCCCTCTGCTTCCAGGATATAAATTAGCTTCCTTTAACTTAGCAAGGTATAAGGTTTTCTTTATATAAGGTTTTCTTTAGCTCTGTTGTTAAGGAATATTAGAAAACCCTGTCTTTTGTAGAGACCTTATTAAAGTCTCAAACCTTATTAAAAATATCTCCACTCCTAACCAGCTTCTTTTTCTGTAATCAGGAACTTCTTAGCAGAAGACCTCATTTGAAGCTTTTCTTTGAGGAAAAGAGAAATTCACTTAGCTTTGCTTTTCTCTTTTGTACCTTACTCAAAAGAGTATTATAGAGAGGGTCACAGTAATCAGACTGTTTTGGTAAATAAGGTGTCATAATAAATGTAATGAATTCTTTCTCTCTCATAACAAATTGAGAACAGATTATTTCAACACTGATTAATTCAAAGGTGAAACATTTCCAAAGATTTTGTATGATTCCCATCATGATTACGAGATGACTGCTCCGGCCCCAAATTCTACATCTCATTTGCAATATCCAGAAGTAGGAAAGAATGATCTAAATCTAATGCCTTTTTTATCTTTGAAGAGTTAGAAAAACCTTACAGAAGCACTCCAGTAGACTACCACTTTTGTCTTACTGTCCTGGTTGCTTTACATGACCACGAATAACCAATCCCTGGCAAGGGAAAGAGAATCACCATGAATGATTTGGACTAATCAGCATTAACCTTCTAGGTAGTAATCTATTAAGAAAGTAGTCAACTAGTTCAGTCACCTGAACAAGATCGAGGATTGTTTGGAAGAGGAAAATGGCTTTTGGGGAGAAAAAACAGCAATTACCTGTCACACATGTTGTTTTGCAAGGTCCAATAAAGGGACTACGGATGTCTGGTCAGGATGGCGGCATAGGCAGACATGGCCCAACTCTTCACACAACCACATCAAAATTACAACTGAAATATAGAACAACCATCACGCAGACCATCAGATACCAAGTTGAATGGAAGTCTGACAACTACAGAATTAAAGAAACTACATCCATCCAGTCTGGAGGAGGGACACAGATGCAAAACAGGCAGGTCCCCTACCCACGTGTGGGGGATAAAAATTTGGGAGGAATATCTTGGCAGCAAGGAATCCCAGCCCCACAACAGGCCCCTCAGCTGAGGTGCCAGTGCCAGGAAGATAAGTCTCCACAACCTCAGTCTGCAAAAATCAGCGGGGACTGAGTTGGTGGAAGAAACTTCTGGAGCCCCAAGCAGTTCCTCTTAAAGAACCCACACATGGACTTACCTATTCAGATTCCTCCCTCTGAGCTCCAGCACTGAGACAGCAGCTTGAAAGGCACCAGTGGCATCCAGGGAGGAACCGAAGTGTCTGGCATCAAGGCAAGCAGAGGCCATTGTCCCTTTTCAAAACCATCCCCTCAGGCTACAGAGACAGCAAGCTAGTGCCACATCTAAGACTCCATCAACCTGGCTAATACTGTTTGACCTGCCTAGTAGATCCCCAGAGTCTCCACCCCACACAACTTATGGGCCCACCCAAGCTGCTTTTCCATATGAATGGCTAGTCTTGGATCATGCTGCACAACTTGCTGAATCCTGTCAAACAACCAACAGCTGGCCTCAGTGAGGCCAAGGCCAAGGCCTAGCAGTAGCCAGTCTAGATTGACAGCTTGGCCTCACCTGGGTATCTCCATGCCCTGCACAAGTAGCAGCCATCTCGGATTGATTAATAGCTCAGGTAGGGTGGCCCTAGGCAAAACACAGGTAGGGGCTGACCTTGGCCTGCACCATCTGGGAAATGCCAGGGCCAGCGCACCCAGTGGACAGCTACATCAAAGCACCACCACTCTGCTCCTGTACAGCTGATCTTTCACAGAGGGCAGATGTTGGTAGTAAGTGGTCACAGCCAGTCCTTGCAGCTGACTGGCCTGACTATATCCCTCCCATTCATCTGCCAAAAGCAACCAAGACTCATTTACAAGAGGAGTGTGTACTCAGCCCACACAAAGAGTGCAACTCAAGTACCCAGCTTGGATGATAGAGGAGGCTGTCCCACTGGACCCTACAGGACTTCTACTCCATTAGGCCACACTACCAAGTCACAGAGTCAAAGCAGCGCTACCTAATACATAAGAACAAACACAGGGAAGCTGCCAAAATGAGCGAAGAAACACAGCACCAACGAAAGAACAGATCAAAACTCCAGAAAAAGAGCTACACAAAATCGAAATAGGCATTCTATCAGATGCTGAGTTCAAAACACTGGTTATGACAATGCTCAAGGAACTTAGTGAGGACCTCAGCAGCATAAAAAGACCCAGTCAGAAATGAAGGATACAGTAATTGAAATAAAGAACCATTGACAGGGAAACAACAGTGGAGTGGAAGAAGCTGAGAATCAAACCAATGATTTGGAACATAAGGAAACAAACAAAAAAAAAAACCCAACCAATCAGAACAACAAGAAGAAAAAAGAATTCGCACAAATGAGGAGAGTGTAAGCAGCCTCTGGGACAACATCAGGCAGTTCAATGTTCTCATCATAGGGGTGCCAGAGGGAAGAGAAAAAGCAAGGAATTGGAAATTTATTTGAAAAAAAAAATAATGAAAGGAAATTTCCTTAATTTGGTGAAGGAAATAGACACGTAAGTCCAGGAAGCACAGAGAGTCCCAAACAAGATGAATGCAAAGAGGCCCACTCCAAGACACATCGTCATTAAAATGCCAAAGGTTAAAAATTAAGAGACTCTTAAAAGCAGCAAGAGAAAAGAAGTTACCAGTTACCTACAGGGGAGTTCCCTTAAGATTGTCAGCTGATTTCTCAAAAGACACTTTGCAGACTAGAAGGGACTGGCAAGAAATGTTCAAAGTCATGTGAATCAGGGACCTACAGCCAAGATTGCTCTACCAGCAAAGCTATTATTCAGAATTGAAGGGCAGGTAAAGAGCTTCCCAGATAAGGAAAAACTAAAGGAGTTCATCATCACCAAACCCTTATTATATGAAATGTTAAAAGGACTTTTTTAAGAAAAAGAAATTCAAAACTATGACCAATAACATGAAAAAAGTACATATCTATCAATAACTGAATCTATAAAACAAACTCAGCAAACCAGAAGAACAGAGACAGAATCATGGATACAGAGAGCGTTTTGATGGTTATTAGATGGGAGGGGGTGTAGAGGAATGGCTGCAGAGGTGAGGGGATTAAGAAGTACAAATAGGTAGTTACAGAATAGCCATGGGGAAGTCAAGTACAGTATAGGAAATGGAGCAGCCAAAGAACTTATATGCATGGACCCGAACAATGATGGTGGGATTGCCTGAGGGATTGGCGGGGGGGAGGGGGGGCGTTGCTGGGTGGAGAGGAGCAAAGGGGTAAGAAATCAGGACAGCTATAATAACGTAATCAATAAAACATAAAAATAAATAAGTAAATAAATAAAGGGATTGCATTAAAGGGCACTCCTTGAGATAGTTTTTTGACCTATTTTCACAAAGATCCTACATAACCATTTACATAACCAAATGGTTATGGAAGCAAAAACGATGATTCAGAAAACTTATAAGCTGACTTAAACCTGGATTGACCACTGTCTGGTCGATGAAACTTCCAGATTCTAAGCGGAGATCTCAGTAATGGGAAACATTGGCCTTCCTGTGGACTGACGGAAGGCCTCTGCCCCAGGGGTGGGGGAGGGGCAGGAGCACAGACTCTGTTTCGATTACTGTGGTTGGAACCCCAGCATCATTATCTCCACGTGGGGTGACTTGAGCAGGTGAGCAGCATCTCTAAGACTCAGTTTCCTTATGTATAAATAACCTCACAGCCTCACAAGGATCAAAGGAGAATTCATGTAAAATATTTAACCTAACAATAATGCTGTCTTCTTATTATTGGAGTCCAAGGACTCTAATGAGACCAAACTGAAGATTGATATTTGGGAATAGGGACAAGTCCCTACAAAGTGAAGTCATTCTGTTTCCTTGCATTTCGACTCAAAACTCTCTTACTTCTCAACCACAATTTAAAAATTTATGAAATACAAAGATAATAAAATAGAGCTAAGCACAATATAGTGAAAACAAAAAGTTAACTATGTCTACGACATCTCAGCATCAAAGCCAGCCTCCCAGCTTCATGGAACTGCAATGAAAGGCTAGTTCTCACTCAGAATGTGGGAGGATAGATGAGATTGGCAATAAGCAGCATCGAAAAACGGACTTTCATCCCTTGGAATTAGCTAGAGCCGGCTTTGAGCTTGTGGCAAGGAGCCTACCTGAAGATGGTAGAGTTAAATCATCTCATTACCAGCTAGCAAACTCAGTTTTCTCCATGAACGAGAACCCACATCTGATGGAATTAGGGTGTGATCCAACAGGACTCTGACTGAGAACCTCAGGAATACCCACGTCTGGGTGTACCCAGTTCTGCCTCGGGTCAGTCACTTCATCTCGCCACAAGCTCTCTGAGGAGGTTTCTGCCCAAAGGAAGCAAAGCAAAGAGACTATGACTAGCTGGGGTCTTGGCTCTCAAATAAAGTAAACTAACCAAAGACATGAAAGCTACTTCTTCTGTTGCTAGTTAAGACCAAATATGACTCCCTACTTCTAATGCTTTCACTGGAGCATCAGCCTTTATTTCTATGATATAAAAAAAGACCAGTAAAGCTCACATTCCTGCCGCTTCCAGGAAAAGAAAAGTATTTGTTATTTAGAACAAGGATTAACAAACTTTTTCTTAAAGAACCTGAGGTTAATATTTTAGACTCGGTAGATTGTACAGAAGCTCACAGCTACTCCACTCTGCCATTGTAGCACAAAAGCAGCCATAGACAATGTGTGAGGGAACGAGCCTGGCTCTGTTTCAGTAAAGCCTTACTTCTAGCCTGCTGCCACCTCTGCTATATACCACTTCCATTCAGTCTAAATAATTGAACCAAAGTTAGTTTGATTTGTTACTTGAGATGTCCAGGTAGTATATTAAATTTTGATTCTTGCTCTTACTATAGCTATACTCCTAATCACAGGGAAAATGTTATTATTAGTTTTTAAGATCTAATTGCCTCTCTCTCCCTATTCTATAACAGACCATATTCAATTCAAAAGTAAACCGAAAGCCTTTGAGTAGGCTACGCTGTGGTCGGACATTACCTGTGAAGGCATACTAACTGCTGTATCCTCCACTCTGGGGCAGGGGCGAATCGTGAGACCTCTCTGAGGTGGCTCCCACCTTTGCTCTGAGACACCCACCGGGTGAAAAACCATCTCATCCCTTTCGGTTCAACAGAACCCTCACATCAGAGAGCAGAGTAGATGGAGAAACCAACTGGCTCCAACAGTAGCGGATTGTCTCTTACTGGGGTCAGAGACAAAAAACTTTTTTCATCCAAACAGTTTTGGGATGAAAAACTTTTATGACATCGGGGTTTTCTGTCATAGGATGGCCAAGGGCTTGAAGAAGCTCCTAAAGGCAAGGAAGGGGTCACGTCAAACTTCCCACCCCTCTGGTTCAGCAGTTAGAGTCTGGACGGTGGGAGTGCTCTCCGGGGCCAGAAAATAGAGAAGGGAGCTTTCTCTGAAGACAGAGGGAGACGACAGGATGGAAAGGGTAGGGAAGTATTACAGAAGCATGCCCTTTGATAAGGCTCAGGGTCAAGTGTGAAGAGGCCAGTGTTAGAGCCTGCCATGGAGTTGGGCTGTATGGCAGCAAGCGATCAGGAATGGGACATGGGTTTTGTTCTATTCAATTCTCCAGAAATGGAGGAAAGGGGTACCTGATGAGCAAAAATAAAAAAGTTGGAAGCTGACAAGCTGGCAGACTTGTCTATGGACTTCCCCAAATAAAAAAACTCTAGAGAGCCCTGGCTGGAGTAGCTCAGTGGATTGAGCGCGGGCTGGGCACCAAAGGGTCCCGGTTCTATTCCCAGTCAGGGCACATGCCTGGGTTGCGGGCCAGGTCCCCGGTGAGGGCCATGTGAGAGGCAACCATACACTACTGTTTCTGTCCCTGTCTGTCTCCGTACCTTCCCCTCTCTCTAAAAATAAAAAATAAAATCTTTAAAAAAAAAAAACTCTAGAGAGCTTTGGTAGCTTTTCACAGAACTGCCACGGAGCCTCAGAAAAGCCACAAGGAGTAGTGGTGGTGATGGTGGTGCTGATCACGGTCACTGAGGTGACGATAGAGGTGGTCCCTCCTGATGATGTTGACTGTGATGTTGGCGATGGTGGCAGTGGTGATGGTGGTAGTGCAGATAGTGACGTTCGTGGTCAAGGGGTCATGAAGATCATAATGGTGGTGATGCTGATAATAGTCCCGTTGTTATTTATAGTGAGGGTGGTGGGAAGGGGAAGAAATCAAGACCCCTAGGACTTGACTACAGAGAAAGAAAATGAAAAAAAGATCTAGAGAGAAAGTAGGGGTAATCTTTTTTTTTTTATTGCCCAGCTCTGCTACAAAGATGCATAGGAGAAGGGACATACAAAATTTTTGACCTTGAGCCCTGTTTCAGAATTCAATCTGATAATTTTGGAGTCAGGAAAGACTCCAGGTTTTTTTTATGTAGGAAGTTATGTTAATGGCTTCTTGATTTTGAAAGCCAGGTCTCGTCACCTTCCTCTACTCCAGATGGAAAAGGCGAGGGCTGTCTTACTGCACAACTTCAGGGAACAATATTCACTCAGCAAACAGTGTCGATGGCATCCCTAGATGAGTTTAATGCTCAGACTGAAGCTCTGCTTAAGGCCTTGGCGTAGCAGAGTAGGCTGTAGTGGTCTGAGACACCGGGGCTGGACCCTGAGTTCAAGGAACAGCTAAGAAGGCAGAAAGTTCTCTGAAGGGAAAGAACGGTGCCAGCAACAGGAAGACAGGAGGGCTACCTAAGGCTGTCCGGAACCAGGACGACATTCCTGCAGCGGGCAGCACTCCATGAATTTAGAAAGGGCATTGTGTGATATTTAAATTTTAAGTTGCTTGCTGTTCTGAAGTGTGTTTACCCTGTTTTATTCCCAAATCTTAAGTAAAGTCTTACGACAGCCTTGAGTCTTAAGGAATGCTGGGAAGGAGATTATGTCCCCTCTTGGGGACACGTGAAGGAGGAACAGGACGGAAGCCTGCATGTGATAGACAAGAAGCCAGGAGAGAGGCATCAAGCAAACATCAGGAAAATATAAATTACCCCAGAATTTAAGCACCCTCTGTAGAAATTCAGGGACATATGCTGGTCTCCCCATAAATACGAGAGATGAGGGGACTTGAGTCATTTTATTGGGATAATAAAGAAAAGTGTGACCCTAGAAAGCTGGAGAAATTTAGGTACAATAATAATGTTTATTGATGTTTATCAAACATTTACTGATAGTTATGGAACATCTACTACGTGTTAGGCTCTGTATTAAGTGTCTTATAGGCTTTATCTCAATTTTACAGTGAGAAAATAAAGCTTAAAATAAATTATTCTGATCAAAAGAATGCAGGTGGTGAGTGGCAGAGCCCTATCTAAACTTGTCCCCTGAATTCCAAATTCACACTCAAAATCAATGCTCTCCAAACATTGTAATGATACATTTCTACTTTAAAAATTGGGGGGCCATGCACCTCAATGTATGTATATTTATTTATTTATTCATAAATTGTATATATCTTACTCTCCACTAATAAATTTTATGCACTATAAAGCCAACACAAAAATACAAATGAAAGGAGTAATAAAAAGATGAAGTAAATAATATAAAATAAGACTTAAAAAATTTAAAAACAAAAAAATGTAGTTCTCTTATATTTATTAAATGTGCACATTTTTGTTCTCACTAAAAAAATAGTTATTATAATAATAATATCTGGAAAAAGTATATCACAAAGACATACATCCAAATGGGAAAAAAAAAGTCCACCATTGACTTAGCTTACTAAATCACAATGCTCATTTTTTCATTCTTAACCCACTTAGACAAAGATTTCTGTTGAAATTCAGCTAGTAAATAACCATATTTCAATCAGTCATTCTTGCAAACTAGTAGCAAAGTGCTGTATTTTTGTGTTTTTTAACATATGGCTTCAAATTCTATTGAAACTCTTCATTTAGATATCTTTTAAACAGAAAATTCTGCTTCCAAGTGTCTCTAAGAATACACATGTGAACATTTTAAGTGATACACTTACTTTTTTTAGAAACAGAATCACATCAAAATATTCTGTTTCAAAATGTTCCGTCCATAGGAGGTTTCTTGTAAAATACTTAATCGTTCCTCACACATTGTTCGGCAGTGAATGTGTAGGTTTTTTGTGTGTGTGTGTGTGTGTGTGTGTGAGTTTTCTTCAAAAATATCTCCCTGGTCACTAGAAACAGCTACTTGTCATCAGAAAAATAAGGCCAGCGACTCTGAAACATTAGGGTTTTCATAAAAGAAAAATGCATATTTCACCTCTAATTCTACCTTTCTTTTAAGAATTTTGTCATGAGCTACCCCAGGAACCCAGGTGTGATAGAAACATTTTCGTGGCCGCTATCCTCTTTCCTCATCTTACAAAATTTTTCAAAACCTGAACTATTTAGGGTGGGCCTTGGCCAATGACTTTTGTAAAGGCTTGACGCTAAACGTTTCAGGTTTTTCAGACCACACAGCCTCTGTTGCAACCACTGTCCTTTACCCCTTTAGTTCTCCTGGTTAGTTGAATAGTTTCAATGGCACACAGACTACTAAAAAGAGAAAATAAAATTTTAATCCAGTGCACACAACAGAACTTACATAAGCATGAAAATTTCAAAGTCAGTGAAGCCAAATGAGGTCTACACGTCATTTTGGACTAAGGGAGGGGAAAGTAGGCAATTCACAGCAGGTGAGAAAGAGCAAACATGGGTGAATAAACCCTCACAGGGACGCAAACACAATGGGACACTAAGGGGACAGCAGCAAACAGAGTTTTGGCTGGGTCCTCCCTGTCTCCCACTCTTAATTCGTGTGTGTGAAGGTGACGATAGGGAGGTGACTATGCTAAGGTTCCCTTCCTGAAGCAGTTTCTTCCATCTGAATCTCTTTAGGCAGCAATGGGGGAGTTCAAAAACTCTCCTTGAGTTTGTCGGGTTTTAATTGTTTTCAGCTCAAAGTAATCGGCATGCCAGGATGGCGCATCCCAGGGAGACTGACTTCTGACCGCCACGGGTCTCACTCAACTCTGCCATGGCTGTCTGCGAGCAGCCGTAGACAATGTGTAAACCCACGAGCACGGTGCTGTCAATAAGACTTTATTTACAAAAATAGCCATCAGGCAGGATTTGGCCTTGGCCGCAGGTTGCCAATCCTAGATTCAGGGTGATATAATTCTTAAACCCCCTCAACAAAGCACAGATAACCTGCAGTACGTTCCAATGCTTTGAAGGAGAAAAGAGCGCAGATGCCTCTCTCTGCTGAGAAACCGTGGCTCTCAGCGGAGAGGGATATTCACACCATCAGCAGAATGGGATAGTGTGCCCCCATCACACGTGTTACATAAGGAGATGGCAGGTAAGGCCCCAGGATTTTTAATTGTGATTTTTTGCAGATAGCCAGAGTGGCAATAATTTAATTAATTTGATCAACACTGACTGCAGGACTGGAAAATTCTGGTAAAACACAATCTACTTAATGCCAAATTATGTGGTTGGTTTGACCTTATTGAACTGGAAAATGCGAAATCCCTTTTCACTTGGCACCTCAGGAATATTACCTGCCATGGCTAACTAAGTTCAAAGTGCAGAATCCCAGGCCATATTAAAATACGGGCCAGCTGACAATGGATTGTCCTTAAGCAGGCATGGCTTCCCCTGTATTTCTTGCGTTTAATCCTATCTTCTGTATTTCTTGTGTTTGTATGGGTGTCCGTTTATAATGTCTCAAGTGTTGTTAAATCTGGATAGTGTTTGTCGATTAAGATTCCTTTGGTCACGTTAAGCTTTGTAGGCTTTTTTGTGTGGGTTTGCATTCTTGTTCTTGCTCTCTCCCCCTCCCTTCCCGTCCTTGTTTCTTTCTCCTCCTCTGTCTCCCTCTCCCTTTCTCAGCTCAGCTCTGAAAATTCCTGCTGAACCGACATACTCACTTCTCTTTGGGACAGGGAAATGAACCACACAGTTTGAAACAGAGTGAATAAATAGAGGTGTGAGTAGAATGCAAAAGTAGGAAATGTTACTTTTCAAGTAACAAAGGACTCTGCTTGGAGGAAAAAAAAACCCTTAAATTCTAGCCCCAGCTTTTCTGATAGCTTTATCCAAGTTCCTGAAGCCTTCTAGGCCTCAGTTTCTGCATGGGTACAGTGAATGGGTTGGATTTTTACTGCCTCTTCCTCTATGACTCTGAGACAAATTATGAAATGATAAATCTATAGCTTGAACCATTAACACTAAAGATCTTGACCTTAGAGACAGAGTATGCTTCATAAAGAAGGACATCGACTTCAGGCTGAGGGACTCCAAAGGCAGATCTCAAAAATAGAAGGTGGAAAATACAAATGGAAATCCAAGAGTATTTACACTTGTCGCGCTGATCACAGGACTCTCAGAGGTATTTGTTGCCTGTCCGAGAGCAGCCCCTCCCTGGGACAGAGCTACTTCCAGTTGTGATTTCTGCAGTCTGTCTGACTTACTCTCTGTCTCTCTCCGGTTTCTCTCTTTCCACCTCCGCTAGCCAGTGCCCACACCACAACCCTTTCCCTCCCTTCTCCAAGAATACCAGAGGGTATGTGTTCTCAAAAGCCTTCCCTGAAACCTGATCTTGAGGACAGGGACCCTGACCCGGAGTCAGCCCAGCCCTCTGCAGTGACCCACTTTTTAATAACTTCCTCCCCTGCGATCAGGTTCTGCGGGCGCAGATAACAACAGGCCTGCCGCCTGAAAAGGCTCCTGGGATATTGACTCTGGCTCTCTCCCCTGGGGCTCCTGCCGCAGCGCGAGACCGGCAGCCAGCCAGTGAGTGCTCCCAAACACCTTTCATCTGCACCCCGCTTCCCCGCGGGGCTGACTCTGCCAAGAACTGATGACGTTCACTTGTGAATGGAGCGTTCCAAGCTGCTAGACCGTGCGCTGAGGGTGAGCCTTTTCTATCCTCTTTGCTCCTCCTTGGTCAGGTTGTGCTCTCTGACTCAGCTTCACGCGCAGCTGTTCCCTGGGGTGTTACCAAGGCTCCGTTCTAACCAGCCATTTCTCCTTCCTGCAGCCCCACTGGCGCTCAAACCGCAGGCCACTTCCCCAGGCTCTGCCCCAGCGCGATTCTCACATCCACCTTGAAGCTGATGGAAAGTTTGCCTGCAAGCAAATTAATTCCTCATGACTCTATGAGATGCATATTTAATGCATTTTTAAAATAGATACTGAAAGGCGCTTCCACAGCTATTTCAGATTATTGACAGCAAATTTTCTTTTAAATAAAACTTTTATATGCAAAATGATTTATTTAACATGAGGCAGATTTTATTCCCAGGAGGATTAGTAAGTATTATTTGCTGTTCTTCCCTGGCACAGCATTGTAGGAAACCACAGAGATTTGGCTTAGAATAACAGACATCTGAAAAACATTTGATTTCCATTGTATTTCTTAAAATTTTACTGGTAGCTGAAGACTCTTATCAGTCCATAATCATAAATGGACCAGAACGTGAAATAGCAGTGAGAGCTTAGACAAAACGCTCTTGCTGGAACATGGCTGTTCTTAGAAACCAAGGCCTGTTCTTTTTTTTTTAATTATATTTTATTGATTATGCTATTACAGTTGTCCCAATTTTCCCCCCCTTCCCCCCCTCCACCCAGCACCATCCCCACTCCCTCAGGCAATCCTAGCATCTTTCTTCATGTCCATGGGTCATTTGTATAGGTTCTTTGGCCACTCCATTTCCTATACTGTACTTTACGTCCCCATGGCTACTCTGTAACTACCTATTTGTATTTCCTTAATCCCCTCACCTCTTCACCCATTCCCCCACCCCCCTCCCATCTGGCAACCATCAAAATGCTCTCTGTATCCATGATTCTGTCTCTCTTCTTCTGGTTTGCTGAGTTTGTTATATAGATTCAGTTATTGATAGATATGTACTTTTGTCATGTTATTGTTCATAGTCTTGAACTTCTTTTTCTTAAGTAAGTCCCTTTAACATTTCATATAATAATGGTTTGTGTTGATGAACTCCTTTACATTTTTTCTTCCCCAGGGAAGCTCTTTAATCAGCCCTTTGATTCTAAATGATAGCTTTGCTGGGTAGAGCAATCTTGCCAGTTTGTCCCTGTTTTTCATGACTTTGTATATTTCTTGCCAATCCCTTCTAGCCTGCAAAGTTTCTTTTGAGAAATCAGCTGACAATCTTAAGGGAACTCCCCTGTAGGTAACTAACTTCTTTTCTCTTGCTGCTTTTAAGAGTCTCTCTTAATTTTTAACCTTTGGCATTTTAATGATGATGTGTCTTGGAGTGGGCCTCTTTGCATTCATCTTGTTTGGGACTCTCTGTGCTTCCTGGACTTGCATGTCTATTTCCTTCACCAAATTGGGGAAGTTTCCTTTCATTATTTTTTTTTTCCAAATAGATTTCTAATTCCTTGCTTTTTCTCTTCTCCTCTGGCACCCCTATGATGAGAACGTTGAACTGCCTGATGTTGTCCCGGAGGCTGCTTATGCTATCCTCATTTGTATGTATTCTTTTTTCATCTTGTTGTTCTGATTGGTTGTTTTTTTTTTTGCTTCCTTGTGTTCCAAATTATTCATTTGATTCTCAGCTTCTTCCACTCTACTGTTGTTTCCTTGTAAATGGTTCTTATTTTAATTAGTGTACCCTTTGTTTCTGACTGGGTCTTTTTATGCTGCTGAGGTCCTCACTAAGTTCCTTGAGCATCGTTATAACCAGTGTTTTGAACTCAGCATCTGATAGAATGCCTATTTCGATTTTGTTTAGCTCTTTTTCTGGAGTTTTGATCTGTTCTTTCGTTGGTGCTGTGTTTCTTCGCTCATTTTGGCAGCTTCCCTGTGTTTGTTCTTATGTATTAGGTAGCGCTGCTTTGACTCTGTGACTTGGTAGTGTGGCCTAATGGAGTAGGTGTCCTGTAGGCACAGCCTCCCCTCTCATCCGAGTTGGGTACTTTGAGGTGCACCCTCCATATGGGCTGAGTACAATCTCCTCTTGATTGCTGTTGGCAGGTCAATGGGAGGGATATAGTCAGGCCAGTCAGCTGCAAGGACTGGCTGTGACCACTTATCAGCAATCTCTGCCCTCTGTAGAGGATCATTTGTGCAGGGGCGGAGTGGTGGTGCTCTCACTTGGTCTGTAGCTGTCCACTGGGTGAACAATGCTGGGGTTTCCCAGGTGGTACAGGCCAAGGTCAGCCCCTACCTGTGTTTGGCCCAGAGCCACCCAGCCTGAGCAATAAAGCCATCTGAGATGGTTGCTACTTGTGCTGGGCATGGAGATTCTCAGGTGAAGCCAAGTTGTAAATCTAGGCTGGCTGCTGCTAGTGCTGGGCCTGTGGCCACTTAGCAAGAAGTACAGTGGCTTGGGGCTCACTAAGACTGTCTGTTGCTTGTTTGAGAGGAGTTAGGAAGTTTTGAAGCATGAGCCAAGACCAGCCACTCATATGGAAAAGCAGCTTAGGTGGGCCAGTAAGTTGTGTGGCATAGAGTCTCTGGGGATCTCCAGGGTGGGGCAAACAGTGTTAGCCAGGTCGATGGCATCTCAGATATGGCCGGCCTGCTGGCTCTGTAGCTTTGTTGGCAGAAGGTTCAGAAAAGACACAATGGACTCTGCTTGCCTTTCTTTCTGGAAGAAAGCTGTCCCCCAGCTATTGCCTGGATTCCAGATACTTCAGTTCCTCCCCATATGGCACTGGTGCCTTTCAAACTGCTAATCTGGTATTGGAGCTCAGAGGGAGTGATCTTAGTAAGTCCATGTGTGGGTTCTTTAAGAGGAACTGCTTGGGCCCTGGCTGCTGGTGTTGCTCAGTGGATCGAGCATTGGCCTGCGAACTGAAAGGTCACTGGTTCAATTCCTGGTCACAGCACATGATTGGGTTGTGGGCCAGGTCCCTAGTTGGGGATATGCACGAGGCAACTGATTGATGTTTCCCTCACACATTGATGTTTCTTTCCCTTTCTTTATCCCTCCTTTCTCTTCCTTCTAAAAATAAATAAAATCTTAAAAAAAAAAAAAAAAGAAAGAAAAGAGGAACTGCTTGGGACTCCAGAAGTTTCTTCCACCGACTCAATCCCTACTGGTTTTTGCAGCCAGAAGTTGTGGGGACTTATCTTGTTGGCACTGGAACCCTGGACTGGGGGCCTGGTGTAGGGCTGGGACTCCTTGCTCCTGAGATATCCCTCCCAAGTTTTTATCCACCACACATGGGTGTGGGACCCGTCTATTCTGTATCTGTGTTCCTCCTCCAGACTGTATGGATGTGGTTTCTTTAATTCCATAGTTGTCAGACTTCCAGTCAACTCGATCTCTGATAGTTCTGAGTGATAGTTGTTCTATATTTTAGTTGTAATTTTGATGTGGTTCTTCGAGGAGGCTCATTGTGTGTGCCTGTGCTGCCATCTTGACTGGAAGAATGCCCTTGACTTCCCAAGGCCTGTTCTAACCTACAAGGAAGAAAATTATAATATCATATATGCATTGGAAAGTGTTTTTCAAGATAAGTCACCTTTTTTTTCAATTCTTTATCTGAACATTGGTCAGGTTAGTTGTTCAGATCTTTAAATTGATTAGAAATGAGTGCATTGTTCTTCAAAAAGGATGTCCATCATATGAGAAAATGCCTTTTCTGAAACATTTCCTAAGCTCATTGTACAGAGACTGTGTCTAAGCCCTGGCTGAGAAATGTCCATTTGCTCAGCTAGCCAAGAAGGTGGCTGATTCTAGGAGATTTTCCTCTTTTAACATTTAAAATGTATTCCAGCTGGAAGTACGATGTAGAAGTACACAAGAAAATAACTGTATGAAAATTACATATATAATGATTTATACTGTGGTGCTTGATTTTTCAAAATATGTTTATTAAATAGCTAAGACACGCAAAAGCTAAAAAGTGAAAACATTACAAAAGAATCCATAGAGTTTCCTTGATTCTCCAGACCCTGCTTAGGCAAAAACTCTTATCTGTTTCTTATACACCTTCCCAAATACAATATGTATGTGTATATATTTTTTCAAAGATGATAGCATATTGAACACAGTTCCTGCACCTTGCTTTTTCTCACTTAATTTATCTTGGAGCTTAACCTCATTCTTTTTAATGACTGCCACGTGTTTTTTCTTAGGGATGCTCCTTAATTTACTCAGCCAATCCCCTAGTGAACGTTTGCGTTGTCCTCAGTTCTTGCTATTACATGCTATGCTGTGGCAAATATCCTTACATGTACATCTTAATGCATACGTGCCATTATTTCTACAGATGAAGTCACTAGAAATGGGATTGTTGGGTCTAAGGATAGCGTATTTTCAATTTGACAGATATTGCAAGGTTGACCTCCTTAGCGACTGAACCAATTTTGCCAGCTATTCTTGCATACCTACCCCCACTGGGGAAAAAAAAGTATGAGAGGACAATGCTCTCCTAATCAATCTCTTTGCTCTATTTAAGTTTCTGCCTCTGTGGGATTGCTTTAAGAACAGAGAAGTGTATCCAACAGAACATGATACAATTACCATAATGTCATCATTCAGGTCTCATGTCAACTCAAATGTTATCCCCTCAGCAAAGTTACTCTGACCGCCCAGCACACACATCCCCAGTCCCTCCCTAACCCATTGTCCTTTCTGTCGCCTCGCTCTGATCCGTCACTATTAGAAATGGCTTTGCTTCTTTAGTTGTTTATTGTCTGCCTCAACCCTCACTAGAAGGTGAGCCACGGGAGAGCGGGAAGCATGGAGGCCTGTGTCGTTCACCTAGTACCTGGAACAGTGCTTGCCAAGGAATCAACGCTCAGCACATGTGTGCTGAATAAAACTCTGGCTCCTGACGTACCTTCGGTCTCCGCGGGTGTGAATTTGCTCTGGAATAACTTTCCGGAGCCCTCCAAGAAAGGCAGGAGGGTGGAGGGCTCCGAGCAGTTTCTAACCCATTCTGGGACTATTTTACAGGCTTTGGGAGAGAAAACCAGGCTTGCACCAATTTCAAGGAAGATAAACAAACAGGACTGGTAGAAAATACCCAGTTCTTTGATTTGGGCCTGTAGAAAAATAAATCACATAGTCCTCGGTCTGGGCAATCTGCGGAATAGAAATTAATATTTGTAAAGTGGTTTGAAGAGTAGACAAGCAACATGGCTATGATTATTAAGAGAATGAAGATATTTTTTCATGAAAAATAAAGCAGAGGTCTTTCACTTTTAGTTTATAAAGCACCCTGTTTTGAGGAAGTCCTATCAGATGGTGTCTTCTGTTGAAGTGGTTCAGTGAATACAGGTAGTATAATAAATGAGCTGTTTCTAAATTCTCTAAGGGTTATTGGGCTGGGTCCCGGGTGTGGCTGGCAAGTTCAGCTAGGCCTAATTAATTAGATTCAGCCATGTGGGAAACTTTAATAATGACTGTTGGTATAACTATTTCTTGCTGCCCAGTCACTGGCTTGGCACCAGGAAGACAGCAAAATGTCATTTGAGCTTTCTAGATGTTATACAGGGTGTAGCAAAAGTTAGCCTCCATTTGTGAGTCCACAAAACAGAGTTTATTCCTGCAGCATTATTTATGAATTATTGTTTTATTTTCCATACTGTAAATATACTTTTCCCTCACTTTGTATATTCTGGAAGATACAGGAGATACCCAGTGTGTTTTCCCACTGGAAAATATTTCTTAGTCTTGATTACTTAAATCCATGAAGTAGGTTCATCTTAATTGCCAAGCATGCTTAGAGAAGTCTGCTACTCAGTTTCTTATACGGAAATTGCATCTAGTCTTTCGTGCATAAGTGCCATGCCAAGGGTTGGCTTTTGGGATTCAGACCCCCTTCAACCCTGTTGGTCACCTTCCCCAGTTCTTTAGGTGGACAGTGAATGTTTTCTCAAGCTCAAAGTGCTATGAAAGTGCAGCTTCAGAGACAGGTCTTCTAGCTGCCCCCAATTCCAGTAGGACTGATGTTCCCCGCACCCCATGGAGCAATTCTCAAGTCAGCCCTGGGCGTGGCCCTCCAACTCTGAAGACCTTGGAGCAGGCAGCCACCTGTCGGCTCTCAGCTTCTTCCCCGGCAGACACACTGCCTCCAGGGAAGTCATTCTTAGATGTCTTTCACAGAGTTTCCTGCTCTGATCTCAGTAAGCCCAGGTCCCTATGTGAACGTCTGACTGTGGAAGGTCCTGGTGGGACGGGGTTACTCTGTGCAGGATGGCACCAGCAGCACCAGGTGCAGGAGGTCTTCTCTGAGTCTGCCCCGTGGTTTCTTCTCAGGCCCCAGCTCTATGAGTGGAAACTTCCAGATATAACTCTAGCAGAAGGACCCTCAGTGTAAGGGCTGTGCAAAGCCCTTGCCCCTCTGAGACTGGGGCATTTGAATAGGTATCCCCTCCACAAGTAGGAAGAAAGTACAATGCTGAATTGGAGGTGACCAGAGCACTCAAAGTTTGTTTGAGTCGTGTGATTTCTAAGATGTAAAAACCAAAATTGATCTGAAGGTTCAAGACGTTCCTCCTTTTCACAGCATGTAATTTCTAGAATTCTTCTGTAAAACACCCTCAAGGAAAAATGAACTACATATTTGTGTTTTAAAAAATGTATAGTATTTTGAAAAGAAGTAATGCCAGAGTTCTGCCCTACTTAAGATTCTCCAATATCTATTTTTCCTTATTGGTTATGAAACATTCACTCACCTCCCTTAGATCTTGTCCAGGAAGTAAGAATTTTCCCACAAGTAACTTAAGTTGTCTAGGGGGAAAAGGTGTCAAGAAACAAATACTTCCTAGCATGTGGAATGAGGAATGATGTCATAATTCCCATTCAGATGATCCACTGAGATTGTTTCGGAAACAAAACGCCCTTTAATTAAGAGAGCTCTTAGGAAGGCTCATTTTGCCAAGCCTGGCTAAGAGACTTAACAGTGTCTGTCGTTCAACGGAATACCTTACAAGAACCTGCGTATCCACTCAGTTTTCCAGAGCTAAGGAAATCACAGTGAGGACGTGGCTTTCTCTGTAGTTACTAAATCCTCTACAGGACTGCTCTGTCTAGGACCCGTGGACAGGGTGACGTGTGTTGCTATGACTGTAGCCTAACCCTGAGACAAAGTTGTATAAAAAAGCCAATGTGGAGTATTGTCTTCACTTG
The DNA here is from genome assembly GCA_004026765.1 of Micronycteris hirsuta. Classification (NCBI taxonomy): domain Eukaryota; kingdom Metazoa; phylum Chordata; class Mammalia; order Chiroptera; family Phyllostomidae; genus Micronycteris; species Micronycteris hirsuta. The sequence continues at coordinate 63,986 of PVJI01003105.1, forward strand.
GGCTCTCATAACAAAACACCATAGACTGAGTGGCTTAAAGGATAACAGACATTTTTTGGTCACTGTTCTGGAGGCTGGAAGTTCAAGATCAGGGTGCCAGCATGGCCCTCTTCTTGGTCTGCAGATGGCCATCTTCTCACTGTGCCAGAATGAGACATAGAGAACATGAGGGCCCCACCCAAAGGCCCCACTCCAAATAACATGACATGGCAGATCAGGGCTTAAACATAAGAATGAGGGGGCACAGTTCAGTTCAGAGCAGGTATTACATCAGGATAATTGAGATTTTTGTCCCAGCTGATGAAGCGTAAATCACTTTTCCTCAAAATATTTGTGCTTCCTCATCTGTAGCCTAGAGACCATTCTAGATGTGCTCTTCTGTGATTTCTTCAGGGAAGCTCAACCAAAAAGCATATTTAAAAAAAATTTCTTTTCATTGTTGGCACTATTACAGATGACCCCCATTTCCCCCATTTTCCCCCCCTTTGTCCCCCTCCACAACCCTGGCCTTCACCACATTGTTGTCTGTGTCCATGGGCTATGCATTTATGCACGTGTGTTCTTTGACTAATCTCTTCCAGTGCCCCCTACCCACCTTCCCTCTGAGATCTCTCAGTCTGTTCTCTGTACCCTTGCCTCTGGTTTCATTTTGTTCATCAGTTTATTTTGTTCATTAGATTCCACATATGAGTGAAATCGTATGGTACTTGTCTTTCTCTGACTGGCTCATTTCGCTTAGCGTGATGTTCTCCAGGTCTATCCATGCTATCGCAAAGGATAAGCATTCCTTCCTGTTTATACTCGTGTAGAATTGGATTGTATAGATGTACCATGGCCCTAGGCCTATTTAAATGACCTTTATCACTAAGTTGGGTAAAGATGCCGGGCTCACAAAGGCACTAGCTGTTAGCGTGGAAGGCTCCCAGAATACAGCTGAGATTCATTCACTGTTCCTCTAGAGTATATTGAGTCCCTGCTATGAACCAGGCATAGGTCTAGGCGCTGGGGATACAACAGCCAAGAAAACATCAACTCCTCCTGCCCTTATGAAGCTTCATTTACATATTGCACCAATACACTGGCCAAAGTTAGAGGCTTTGAAAAGCTTAGGTATGAGTGTTCAATCTGTCCTGCAGTTTTTACAGTGCATTGTTAATGTCTTATCCCTTTAAGGCTTAAGATACCCCAAAAGTACATGCCGTTCAGAGGAGGTGGAGCTACCCAGGGTGGGACCCGAGGAACAGGAGCCTTGCCCTCCCTGTACTGCTGGGCTGCGTCACCCACATGCTGCTGTGTGGCCTTGGACTGCCTGCCAGCTTCCGCCTTGTGCTTATTTCTTCATTGACAAAGCGGGGATGATGGTATTTGCCTGTCTCCTAGGGACCGTGTGAATCACTCACCAGTCAGTACTTGGAAAGTCTACTTAGACACAAGGACAAGTAAATGAAGTGAGTTTTGCAACTCGCCTCCACCCGGCTAACTCACTGCTGGCTTTTCAGGTGAACTGCATGTGATCACCTGATGTCACCATCAGCTGTCAGAGGCTGAGGGAGCCAGGTGGCCCAGGGCGGAGACACTTGAGCGGGAAGGAGCCCTTTTCTCTGGTTCCTTATTCAAATCCCTTCAAAAGAGGAGTGACTTGCCCGGTTGCTGGCAAAGTTTCTAGGACTGATGAGCTTCATTTACACAGAAGAGAACAAAAAGTTACACCTGGAGGCATTTATTTTCTGAGAAGTCATGGGCAGCCCGCAGCTGTGGGCACTTGGCCACATACTTCAGGTAGAACCTGCCATTACCTGAATTACCCCCAGCAAAGTCTTTGACGTGGTGATGTCCGTTGTGCTAAGCAGGGCGTGGAGGATGCAGTGTGGTCCCGTGGCTGCTGACAGAGTTGGCGGAAGGATGGAAGTTAGTGATTCAACGTCTAGCCGCCCCCCCCCCCGTTTTGTCAGTGTTTTTCTTCCCTGAGGGAAATAATGGATATCGTGATAAGATGATTTATAATGACTAAAGCAACTTTAAAATGGAAGACATAAGAGAAAGCTATTTTTGTCATTTTGGTAACCCAAAAATGCAAAGGTAAACTCTGTATGTAGTTAAGATACACAGAGCTTTGAAGGTTGTCAGGACAAGATGTGGCATTGCTAAGGGATTCTCTCCCCAAGACATTCTCACTGTTTAAAGGAAAACTCTTTTTTAGCCAATTTGTTACCCCTCCTCACCTCAGACTGAATGAAGAGCTTATCCCAAGGAAGGTAAGCTGTCCTAGCAAAGGAAATGTTTTTGCTTTAAATCATACAAATTGGGAGCCAGAGCTCTCGAACTCATTCATGACTAGCAGCCAAGTGCCCACTCTTCTTTTCTTCCCTCCGCCCCCTCCCTGCTCTTATCCATGATTAACAGGTTTTAGTCCTTTTTGACCTCTCCTCTGAGGTGTTCCAAGAGCGTCACATGCCCAGTGTGACTGAAAAGTAACAAGTCCGCGTTCTGCGTCTGGCTCAGGGAGATAGGTCTCATCACTGTGCAGTCACAGTGCATCATTTCAGGGTTAGGAATGTCCAGGAAGGACACATGGCGGGCAGGCCATGATCCAGGGGAAATGCTAGTGTGTGACAGGCAGTGGTCTCAGTCAGGCCCACAGTAAGCCAGGCTTCTGCCCTGGGAAAGCCAGGGAGACCTGCGGCATCAGCAGTGGGATAGGGGGCTCTGCAGCCTTCCTTGGACAAGGTGTCCGGTTGCATGTGGGAAACTTCCTCGGAGGTTTCCCGGTGAATTCCTTAGGTGAGCAGAGCAAGAACAAAACTACAAAACCAAGCATGGTTCTCTCTTCCTGGGTCCCAGACTTGGTGAGTTCACAGGACACCTCGGAGCCACATCTGCATGGCAGCTGGAGCTCAGGAGCCGCCTTCCATCCTGGATGTGTAGAATAAGAGCTACATGATGCTGAACTCTGATTTCTTCTCTGAACAGTCAGCAGAGCTAAGTTCTAAAGGATGCTGGGTTTGTTTTTTCCTTCCTATTTATATTTTGTTTGGTCATTCTTGAACAGGCTGATCTGCTTTCCGTTCAATGATTACCTTATGAATAGAAACCATTGGGAGCTGTGGGTTCTCACTGCGGGGGGTTGGTACACCAGACTGATGATTCAAGATGAGCCTTAAATGCTGATGACAAGGACCACAGGTCACCTTGTAAACCTGCTAACACCCACAGGTCTGGGAAAGAAGTCATGAATGTTCTTTTCACTCTTGAATAGCAGACCTTTCACCCGTGTGTCAGGCCCAGGATTTCAGCCTCATCGGGGGGCTTTCCTTGCCCCAAGGAGGAGTTTCCCTGGCACACAGTTTTCTGTACAAAACGTGCCGCCTGACTGGAGGAACGGGCTGGACATGAGTCCACTTTATGGTTTTTCCAGTATTGCCCCCTTCCTGTGCTCCGTCCGGCAAGTCCCTGGGTGCTTTTTGAAAACACTGTGTCTTAGCTGGAGTTAACTCAACAATGCCTCCACCAGCGCTGACTGTGGGGCAGGTGGGCCTGGAACTTGCCTGGTGGGCCCAGGGGCCGGAGGCAGGATGATAAAGTTCATAAGATCAGCATGTTATCTGGGGAGAGTTGCTATCATTTATCTGTCACCAGGGTGCTGGCTTACACTTAGCTTTTCAGTGTACTTTCATTCCCTTTCTCAAAAAAGGTAGCATCAACTCTCAGAAGATTTTAAAACTTTCAAGCATAGGGAACATTACATTTCTTATCAGTTAAAAAAGTTAAACAGAATTACAAGAAGGCAGAGCAATAGGTTGAAACTATTTGAATAGCTACAGGAAGTGTTATTATACTATTTTCTACAACTTTAAAGTATTGTGAAAGCATTTAAATAAAAAAAAATTTTTAAAGACTGAACTCCCATTTGAAATGACATAAAGACATTTCACATATGCAGTTCTTACCATACCTTGCCATGTAGAATGTGCACCCATGTTTTTGGTCAAACTTTAAGGAAAAAACATCTTTCCTTTTAATTTTTTAACTCAATTTTTAATTTATTTATATTTAGAAACAAAACTAATTATCATATTTCAGGGTATTATTTTGCATATGGATATTGTTATTACTTTCTGGAGTTATACTTTTAACACATAAGCATAACTAAAAGAATTAAAAACATTTATATAGCTACAGAATGAGTACTACCCATGAATAATGCACATTCTTATATTGTTCTCAAAAATTTGGGCAAAAACTTGTGCATTATACGTGGCAAAATACGGAACCACCATTAAGAGCTGTCAATAACTAAGCACTTAGCCTTGGACCCGAGGATCTGGGTGCCAGGCTTTTCCATGCGGGATTTGTAAGCCTCACAACAATGACTAGCTCAAGCCACCTGTCTAGTAACAGAGTCAAGAATCAAACACAAATCTTTCCTTACGAAGCGCAACTTTCCAAAACTCCACCCAACCTTCACCTTTGTGTGGGTACAGAGAGCGTGATCTCCTAGAGTAGGGGTTCCCTCGCTCAGTGGGGCACAAGAGCAAGCCGGGACCCAGACAGGTCCCTCTCCTACAGCGCCCATGTCAGGAGTGAGGCTGGGGAGGGCTGAGTTTTACCCCCAGGAAATTTTCAAGGGGAGGAGAAATTAGAAAATTCAGTTCTCCTTGATTTGATGTCTCTTGGATTCTCTCCTCTCAAAACAAACTTGTTCTTCCAAAGTTCCCTCCTCTTTTGAGGTCGTCTTTCAAAATATATTGTTTCTGGGCTGACATAAAACATCACAACACAGTCCTGATTCTTTCCCTTTGAATTAAGTTATTACGCAGCTTTGTTTCTTCTGTGTTGGCAGAGGATGTCCTAATAGCAGAGAAATCTGGGGCCAGGGAATCACTAAGAGGTGGTAAAATGTTGCAAAAAAGGAAGGGGAAGCATGGGGAAACCAGCGTCCTTTCCTTCTTAGCAATTTCATCTAGCATAAGCCAATACCATACCCTGGAGGGGTTATTGGATCTTTACACATTGTAAAGTCTGAAAGTATCTTTGGAAGAGAACATCTTGCCCTCAGTTCCTGCAGAAGATTTGAATCTAGTAATCAGTTCTATTTCTCAAAGGTCAATTTTGATATCTGGATTTTCTTCCTCGATGCCTCTTCCTTGTCCACTACAATAAGTGTTTGCTGAACGGATGCCAGGGCCAGTTCCAGGCTAGAAAGGACAACGGGCGGATTAGAATTGCTGAGGGTCAGAAATGGAATCATTTCACATCATAGGTCTGAGTTCCAGGAAACCATGTAATCCTTGAACTCTTGGGAGATACTGGCATTCAGCGAGGCATGGATGACTTCAACTTCATTTGAGGCCTCTGGGGACTGCATTAGGCTGTGAAAATCTGCAAGAACAAACAAACATACATACATATACTGTGCCTAAGAAAACCACGTAACATCAGTGACTCCTCCTTCCCGATAGGATATCCACTCCCACCGAGAAGGATCCAGAAGGGCCTCTTAATATGCCCTGTGAAAGAAGAAAACACACACTAGATTCCTCCCCCCACCAACCCCCTTATTTGTTTGCTTGTCAAGGCTAAGAAAACAGTCAAGCTCATGGCTTCTTTTCTCAACCAGCTGAACCAAGGGCAGGGAAGAGAATGAAAGCAGGAGCTTCAGAAACCCCTGCATCTGACCTGAAGTGCAAAGAAGACTTCTTTGAATGTGTGTGTATAATCTTTTTTTTTAAAGATTTTATTTATTTACTTTTATAGAGAGGGGAAAGGAAGGAGAAAGAAAGAGAAATATCAGTGTGCAAGAGATACATTGATTGGTTGCCTCTCCCACACCCCCAACTGGGGATCTGGCCTGCAACCACCAAGCTTGTGCCCTGACTGGGAATCAAACCAGTGACCTTTTAGTTCACAGTCAGGTGCTCAGTCCACTGAGTCACACCAGCTAGGGAAGAATATGTCTGTATAATCTTGAGACAGGGGATGAGGGCAGCTGAGGCCTGTGGGCACCCCAAAGTAGGAGTGGATCTGTGGTCTTCCAGCCAGGATGCCAGGTGGGCTACAGAAATGCAGCTGTGGCAATCAGACGCACATGGAGATGCCAGGGTCCATCATCAGCAATCAGTCAGAGGAGAGATTGCATGGTCAACCACTGGCCCAGACTTCCCAGCCTGGGCCCTGACGCAGGACATTTGAAGGCATGCAGTAGGGACATTGACAATTCTAATAGACAGCCTTCTCAGAACCCTGTCTAGAGTTCTATGATCTTAGAGGCCCAGGCCCTCAAGCATCTCAGGCCTAGAAAGCACTCCAGATCTACCTCATTGTGCTTGGTCATGGGATAAGAGAGATCTTGTAAGTGAACTTTCCGCTTACCCCTTTCAGCCCTGAGAAGTCTCTCTTAAACCACTTATGAAGGAAGCATTTCTAAAAGATGTTATCTATCCACCTGTTTAATTAAACAGATGCTAACGAACATACAGCCCTTTCTTAATAACTTGTCATCACCCTTAAGTTTCAGTTTTCCCATCTATAAAATGGGGTAAATAGCCCAGACTTTATAGGGCTATCAGGATTTAATGAGAGATGACATGTAAGGTGCTTAGCACAATGCCTGTCGGTGTTAAATAAACAACAGTGGCAGCACAGTCTCAGCGACTCAGACCATCAGGTATCCTTGCTGACAGCACAGTGACTGTCTCCAACAGCTCCCCGCCACACCCCCATTCACTTTGTTGTTTATTATCTGTTGTGGGCTGGGGAACTAGGAAAATCAAACATGTCTAGAACTTTTGTTTTGGCCAAAAAGTTCATTTGTTTTTTGCTGTAAGATGGCTTTAGAAGTTGTCTTCAACTTTATTCAAAACAATTTTGTTAGACCATATTGTGACAGCTGTCATATCAGTGTGCATTGGAAAAAATGTATCAAAATTGGTGAATTTTTATGTAGCCATTTTAATATTGAAGATGGAAGAAAATAGGCAACATTTTCAGCATATTATTATTTTTTCTTTTTTTTAAGATTTTATGTATTTGTTTTAGAGAAAGGGGAAGGGAGGGAGACAGAGAGGGAGAGAAACAGCAATGTATGGTTGCCTCTCACATGGCCCTCACTGAGGACCCAGCCCGCAACCCAGGCATGTGCCCTGACCGGGAATCGAACCAGGACCCTCTGGTTCCCAGCTCGCACTCAATCCACTGAGCTACACCAGCCAGGGCAGCATATTATGTTTTACTAATTCAAGAAAAGTAAAAATGCAACTGAGATGCAAAAAAGGTTTTGTATAGTGTGTGGAGAAGGTGCTGTGACTAATTGAATGTGTCAAAAGTTGTTCGCAAAGTTTTGTGCTAGAGATTTCTGGCTGGACGATGCTCCACGGTCGGGTAGACCAGCTGAAGTTGATAGCAATCAAATCGAGACATCAATTGAGGACAATCAACATTCTACCATGTGGAAGATAGCTGACATACTCAAATTATCCAAATCAATAGTTACTTGTGAAAATGAAAAATGTCTTTCATTTTATGGAAAAAAATTAAACAGACTTTTGGCCAACCCAATATATGTTTATACACTCAGTTAGAATCAATAAATCTCCAAGTGAATGTTTAAATATACAACTGTGTGAATGCTTTATCTGATCTGCAGAAACTTTCCCCTCCCAGTAATAGTCTGTGTTTTGAAGGGTTGAATATATTATAAATCAGCCTTCCAATGTCTAGATGAGTGAGCCGTTACTGTATTTATTATTCCCTACATATACTAGGTCATATTTCTCTTTAATAAAGAAGTTTTGATCACACATCTTTAAGGTCTTGCTGGGAAGTTACTCTTTCCACCTCCTGGGAGAGACACACTAAAGAACACTGGAAGTGATGTATTGTGATCGTGCAAACTAAAACCACTGCTCCTTGGAGGACCATCAAGATTTAGAAACATCAGATGCACGCAACCCAGGAGAAATCTCTAGTCTTGGCTGTGCAAAGCAAATCTCACAGAGTGTCTACCTCTGGCTCTGTAAGAAGGGTCATGGAAAACAATGATGTGTTTCTGAGTTGGAAGTTTGGCATTGTCAGCCCTCATCCTAAGGGGGGGTGATGACATGATGTAATTTTCTGTTATGAAAACAGGCAGCTACAGATGTGCCTTTGTAGTCCACTGTGCTTGATTTTGCCAGCCCAGCACCATTCATTCTTCCTTCAATAGCACTTCAGTCCAGGGATGGCCAGGCAACTTAAGCCTGGCCAATCATAGTACCTGTCTGAAAGGGAAGGCAGTGATTTGTTCAGTGATAAATGTGCTGGCCAATGGAAGCCCCACTGGGGTTTTTGTTGGTGTTAAAAGGAAGGAAGCAGTCTCTTTCTTTTAAAATGAAGATGTGAGCGTGGAGCTACTGGTGCCACCTTGCTACCACGAGAGGAAAGATCCGAGAATGAGACAGAACCCTGGGGACATCATGGAAGCACCGTATCAAGACTTTCCAGTTATGTGTGCTAGTAGATGCATTTTGCTTTATTTAATTTTTTCTTGAGAAAATTTGAGTTGGATTTTGGTTACTTGCAACTGTCTGATTTCTGATAATATGCATTTCCGGTTCTGTGCGACCTCATGGTGACCAGCCTCTAAGATGGCCCCCAGTGAACTTTGCAGCCTGGTATTTACATCCTTGAGTAGAACCCCCTCCTACACTGAATCAGAGCAGGTCTGTGTGACTGTAGAATACAGGAGATGTTACATGTGTGACTTCAAAGGCCAGGTCAAAAAATGCATCGCAGCTTCTGCCTCGACCCCTTGAGCCTCTCTGTCTGGGGGGAGCCAGCCACAGTGTTGTAAGAACACTCAGGGGGCCCATGTGAAGAAGTCCACATTGAGAGCACAAAGGCCTTCTACTAAGATCCAGCACCGATTAGCTGGGCGTGTAAGTGAGCCACCCTGAAGGTGGATGCTCCAGCCTCAGTCAAGCCTTCAGATAATGCAGCTCAGCTGCCATCTTGACTGCAGCCTCAGGGGAGATCTCATGCTAGAACTACCCTACCAATTAGACCCCAAATATCTGACCCACGGTGGGAAACTGGGCGAGGTAATACATAACTGTTATTTAGTGCCGGGCCACTAAGTTTTGGAGTGGTTACACAGCATTCGAAACGCACAGATCTCTTCTGCTACTTCTTGCCTCCTGCCCTGGTAAGAAAACTAGGACACTGTCAGGTGCACATCCCAGGCTCTTGCCCCTCAAAGCCTCACTCAGTTCCTGAGAGTCCCCAGAAGGGAAGTGATTGTCAAAGTGGAATCCCTCCCAGCATGTACCCTCCCTTTCCCTCAGTACCACCGTCACTACCTGGGGCGGGGCTGGTGGAGGAGCAGTGCCCCTGCCAAGTGACTGGGCCGTCCCTGGTCCTGAGGACTCCTTCAAAGCAGAGTCAGGCCTGTGGACTGATGTGAGCTCAGCGCTCACCGTGTCCTCTGCAGTAACGGGGCTGCTTCTCGTCCTCTCTCACTTTAATCTTTGACTTGCTCATGAAGTCTGGAACGTGTAATTTTGTACAGACCATATGATAGCCCAGAAGTCCAGTTTGGCCATTTTCTCTTCTATCATTGGAACAAATAGCTCTTTCTTTGAAGCAGAACAGCCTAATAGATTGTTTCCCCAAAGATGGAAATGTTCTGTATCTTCACTATTAAGTATAGTAGCCACTAGCCACGTGTGAACGCTGAGGACTTGACATGTGACTAATGTGATATAAGAATGGAATTTTTAATTTTATTTAAATAGTCACATATGACTAGTGGCTTTTGTATTGGACGGCATAGCTACAGATGCAGTGGTTGCCAAGCAAAAAAACTTAATCTTGAGCACAGAGCTTGCACGAAGATAAACGTGACTTTAGAGCAATGCTTGAACTCCAATGTCTTACCCGATATGAATGGAAGTGGCTGTCAGGTTTCACGCTCAGCACCTCCTCCCACCTTCCCCTCAGGACTTAGACTGGAGCCCAGGACTGACTAATCCCGCCTCCTTCAGACGTGTCCACACACAACTGAATCCCAGCGGCGGCTGTGGCCCTGTTTCAAATGGACACCCTGCTATAATCAAATCTGGCATCTCGGGCTGGAAAAGGAGGGGCTTGTCTAGTCCAAGCTTCCACAGGCCCCTCACTGCTTATGATTACATGGTAGGGTCACTGTTTACTGAGCAGCACCAGCCCAGTGGGGTATTACCATGGAATGGTTTTAATTTTTCCAACCACTACCTTCAAGTTTTATTTGCTCCTAAGCAAGCGAAACAAACTAATAGATAAAAACCATAAAGCTTTTCCTATAGCACAACTTGGGCAGATTCCATTACTCTCTTGCCACCTTCAGTCCAATTAAAAACTGCATTCTCATACCTAATTCAGGATTCATGCCAGCTCCTTCTCTCACTTGGGATTAAGATCGTGCAGGTGGCAAGGTAGGGAAGCAGGGAACACAGTGTTCCCTGATGTGGGAGAGCTTGCTCCATGAGGCCTCTCCTGCCACCCCTCAGCTCTGCCCTGGTGGCTTACCACGCAGCCTCTCCCGGCTGGGCTCCTTTGCCAGTGGGCAGCCCTTGGGGGTGGATCTTGGCCACAAGGCTCAAGACCAGCTATTTCTCAGGTACTGACCCCCTGCCACCATGTCCTGCTTAGGTAGGCAAAGGGGCAGATCTGAAAGTCTGCAGCCTAAGCAGATGTTCACCTGGGGAGTAAGTGAAAGGCTACGCCCCTTTCTTGCAGCCCCTCCCCCATGTTTTCATCTTCGACCTCAGGGCAGCAGTGGACAGCAGGGGCAGAGGGCGGGAGGGAATCATTTGCTGCTGTGACCCTTGCCCAAGGTTGTTGACCTAGAATGCTTCTTCTGGCTCCTCCCCACAGAAAAGGAGCAGTGAGGTGGTGATGGCTGTGGACTGAGGAAGCCTAATCCGTTGCCTTTTAGAAGGTGGGAAGGTGCTTCTGGTTTCTAATAACTCTTTTGAATGTGAGGCATTTAGTGCCTCTTCTTTTCCAGTTCAAGAATAACAGGAAAACTTTCATTCCACCATCCCTGTCCTTGTTTTGTTGGTTCAGGTTGCCCTGAGCAGGAAGTGTGGATCCTCATGGATCCTGGTGAGCTTCTTGGTGGCCTTGGGTGAACTGCTGGAGAAGGGCTGAGACGGAAGGTAGCCTTGGGGGGTGTGCCTGACACTCAGAAGCAGACAGAGACCCCAGCACCAGGAATAGCTCCCTGGGTTTTCAGGTAATGTCAGCCCTGTTCTGGTGTCCTCACAGTGGGGAGGGGCTGCCCACCTCCATCCAGCTAGCCCAGGCAGGAGGGCCTCCAGAACAGTGATCCAGGCTGGAGGCTTAAGCTCTTTGATAGTCTCCGTTGACTCACAGGCGCGCAGTGGGGGAGGATCCAGCTCAGTGATAGAGTCCGTTGAGATCAAAATGCCACTTCTGGGGCACAGAGTGGCTCAGGGCCTTGTGGCAGTTGAACCTCCCTGGTGAAGCAAACCCTGAAGCCGGTCTAGGGGGTGGGTGCGGATCGGAGGCTGGAGCTAGTCAGTTCACAGTGTTTGGGGGGTGTGGACAATTCAGTACCACATTCAGTCTCCTGGCAATCCACATGCACTATCAGGCTGAACACGAAGCTGTGGCCATTCTTAGTGACCGGCACACAGACACCTGTGGAGCCGATGGCTCAGGACTTGCGCCAGCGCCGATTTGCCTCCTTGCAGCCCAAACCCTCATCCTGTCCCAGATCATGAATCCTGCCCCCACCCTATTCAGGAGGAAACAGCTCCTCTGCCTTTCTTTCCATTTCTCTCTTTTCCTTTCTTTCCTTTTTATAGAAGGGGGTAGTAGGGATCCCACACCTACCACTCTCAGGGAGGCTCGCTGCATTGGTTCCAAGTCGGTTTCCTGAGCTAGCCTGTATTTGAAGTATTCGGCACTTCTCTCACTAAAGAACGTACAAGAAAAAAAATACAAATTAAATCCCCAGGACATGGCTCTCTGGCCCCATATCTCATGGCCCCAGAGAACATGGTTCTCTGTCCTGTCCATGGCTCCCCCAGGACAGGACAGAGAACCTGCTCCCCATGCACACTTGAGTAAGAGAAAGGAAAAAACAGCATTGCTCTTAAAGCATTACCTTCAAGCCAGCTTTTGGCAGTCTTTTTGCTGCCTGAATATGTCCCTGTTCTCAATACCATCTGTTCTCACACACCTGCGGCCGTTAAATAGGCCAAACATTCCTGTGACAGGTTACAGAAACAATTCCTGTAAGCAACATACCACGAAAAGGAGTTGTGGTTTCTTTAAATTCACTGGATTCTGAAACTTATTTATAATGCATAGGGAAAACATCCCAAACGAATTCTTAGTAGAAGATATAAAACGTGATTGCCTTGTCTCTTTATTAAAAAGACGCTACAGAGGTGAACGCTTGGTCAGCCATTTTTTCTCTCTCTCAACTGAATTGATCTTCCTCATTTAGGCTAACGTAGGGAAAACTTTCTTTTTTTCTAAAAATATATTCTACTGGCTCTTAAAGATGAGAAGGTTTCACTCACTGTATTCAAGGTTACATTTTAATTAGAATGATGGTGGTGGCGTTTTAGATTGTTCATGTTCTCACAACAGAGCCATGAAACAGTACTGTCCCATTTTATTGACAGGAACACCAAGGCATGGAAATTTCGGAAAATTTCCCCAAGGTTACGTAATGATTTTACTTCATCACACTGTCCCCAGCCTTTAAGCAGTTATGCCACTGCTGATATTCTGACTATTTCCCTTCTGTTCTTGGTGCCAATTCTTTGACCAATGTGATGATTTTATTTTAACTTCCCTTGTGGTAGGTTTGCATGAATAAGTACATTAACTGGAAGTGGCTTGATCTTTTAAAAATAGTGGCTTAAGGAAATATATAAGTAAAATGTGGTCAGCCTTTTGTCTCAATTGTTAAAATATTATTTCAATATTTATCTTACTGGCATATCTAATGCTTTTGTTTTAAATGAAAGAATTTACTAGCCTCCTGGAATAAACACATGAGGGAATCATCATTTTTAGTTACTCATCACACAGAATTCCTTTCTTAATGCTTACCTTTTTATGAATGGATCTTATTTTATGTTGTGTTTTTGTGTATATTATTAACCCTGCTTCTGTGTATTCTTGAATTCTTTTCTATTTGGCTGTCTTTGTTTCTCCTAAAACCACCCAGATTTTCTCTTTTATCTCTTTTTCTACAGATGCATAGCCAACTGGCATGTGCAGTCTCTTTCTCTGTCTCGGGTTGTTTATTATTATTATTTATTTCTTCTTTTCTCATTCTTCAGCCTGTCGCGCGTGCCCCATAACAGGACCAGGGGATTTAGGAAACCACATATTTGCCCTCCGTCACAGCGGCACCGACACTGCACCTCCAGCGAGGGGCTGTTTGTGCTTCTCGTCTGCTCCACGTTCTCAGCCATCCCGCCCACAGGGCAGGTGGGAACTTGTCATTCTCGGTCATAGGAGTAGGAAGCTCAGTGTGTCCTCGGTGCCTGTGTGCGGGGCAGCTCCGAGGAGCCCTGCTAAGCCATCTGCTCCTCTGGAAACTGGCAGGAATCTCTTCTTCCAGAAGCCTCTTAGGGCTTCTCCTCGCCTATTTGCTGCCCTTTGGCTGAACCTGGGAGGGCTTGCCACCCCCTGACTCCTATAAGCCTGCATTTCCCTCTTCTAAATTAAGGGGATAATTTAAAAATCATCAAATTGCCATCTCTTTTCGGCGGTGGAAAGTCCAGACTACAGTGTGGAGAGAGAGGGAGTGGCCTGCAACCAAGTGGACCACCTGGAAGGCACAGATGCTTTGGCAAGTTGTGTGCAAGCTGGTCGGGAAGTGGGTGGGAGGAGAGACTTGGCATTCGGAGAGAGAGCGGAAAAAAAAAATGTTGACAAGAATCTAGAATCCATCAAGTCCGGTTGTCCCAAAAACTTGTCTCAGCACAAGCGAGACAATGCTGTCTTCAAATGACCAGTAGAAGGAGGTACTGGAAAGAGGGCTTTGCAAAAAAAAAAGAAAAGGTATTTCCGGTTTCCAGGTTTATGAACCACTGGACATTTAGCCCTCTACCCACCCCAGTTTCCAGGTGAAGCCCAGAACAGGAATGGGCCTTTTCTAGCATCTATGGCCATTTAGTCATAGATATTGGAACATACATTTCCCCAACTTATTGGTCCCTTTCTTCTTCTGGTACAAAGCAGAAATAATGTACCAGAACTGTGCGGGGGCGTGGGGGGTGGGGGGTGGGGAAGCATGCTGCCAACATAATAATAAGAGCTAAAAGACCAAGCAAAAGTTCACTATAACAGTTATAGGCGTTTAAAAAAATAATAATCTTTTCTCCCAACTTCTAAGGTTTTCTAGCTGAGATAATAAATTAATAGAGGCAGATTAACAGGAGAAAATGTCCAAAGTTTATTATGTGAATGCACATCTGAGAACCAAATGCATTGAGCAGCTGAGGCTTACAAGCCGTTATAGTCAAAGGAAAAAAAGCTGGCAAGGCATCTGGGATTCTGAAGGGGAAATAGGCAATTTGCAGGTAGTCAAGACAGAGCCGAACAGGTAGTAAATAAATTTCTGCTAGGGACACTGGGGAATCTGGCTAACAGGCCCCTGCTTGGATCTTTTCTCTCTAAGCTAAGGTAAAGATGCCAAGACTCCCCTCCTGGAGTAGGTCTTTCCATCTTAAACTGTTAGGCAGTAAAGGGGGCAGGCTAAAGGTACTTTCTGAGTCTTTTATTTCCTAACAACCAGCTTAAAATCAATATCCCAAAAGGCACACTTTTCATGGTAAAAGGGCAGTGGAGATGGGGAAGTGCAAGGAGGGTCACTTGGATACTGTTTGTTTGCAAACTGTAGAGCACACGGAGGCCAGACGTGTCACACAGATAAGAATAGCTTGATCCAGGGCTGGGATGTTATTGCCCAAGTACGTTTATAGCCCCTGCTTCCTCCCTCCTTTGAAGGCTTAGGGCCGGTCCTGATGCGTGGCCATGTGGTGGATTTGCGGGGAAGATTTAAAGACACAGAGCCAAGGAGATCATTACAGCTCTTGTGTTCCCCGCACCTATGTGAAGACAGGAATGTATGATGCAGTTGTTTTTTGTGGCTAAGGGGGAAAAAGTGCTGGGAGGCCCCGAAGGAGAAACATTTTGGGTCAAATATGAGGAAAAACTTGCTAAAACCCAGAGTCATTTCTCTGATGACGTGGGATCTCCCTTTCCTGCTGTATTGTTTTCACAGCAGTGCAGCAAGGCAGAAGCTACCATTCTGCAGAACAATTCGGGTCAGTCTTTTGGGTTGTCTGTCTTGCTTCTGCGCTTTAAGAAACTCATTCAGTGAATGTAGCAGGTCAGCAGCACGCCTGGCCTTTTTCCCAGTCTGAGTCAGCCCCAAACATCACTGCTAATAAGGAACAGGATCCTTTTTTTAACCCTTCAGATGGTGCCAAAGCAAATTCCTGGGCATTCATGAGTCAAGGGACAGTATCTCTGGCGTGGAGATGTCTGGCAGGCTGGAATTTCTGGATAGCTTTTCCCACTGGAGGGATTCAAGCAAAGCTCTGTCAGTGTTCCCTCTCTAGCAGAAGAAAGGAAAATCCTCGCCCTCGTAGTTCTGGCTCTAGGACATGGGTTTTCTTTCTGGGAACAGGGACTGGCTCAGTGAGATGCCCCAAGAGTTGTGCTTTGTGTTGACAAGATGCCGGCCTCTGGCAAGCTGTGGGGGAAAGAGGCTGCTTGAGAGGGGGCGGGTCTTGATGCCCCACAGAATGACACAAAACCTTCATTATTGGGTAGTCATTCAGCATCTGAGAAATTTTATCCCAAGAAAAAGCCCTAGACAACTTTACTAATGGGAGCATTTTAAGAATTATAAACAGAAGTTAGATCATGTGAAATAGTGCATTTCCAGACCCAGCACAAGTTAAATTGTTTCACAAGCTGAATAGAGACACAAAGAGGTCAGTTGTGAGTGTGTCCGTAACTGGCAGCACACGGGCTGGGTGAGCCAGTGTCCCGCACCCTCAGGCCCGCGACCTCACAGGCACCTCAGCCCCTGGACCCTCCTAAGACTCTTCTGTTAACGACTCCCTGCATCAGCAGCCACCAAGGCAAGAGTGACATTGACGCAAATGCAGGGACCAGACCGTGATCTGACAGAACTCAGTCTCTTCCAGGCCCTTGCAATAGTTATTTGGATTCATAACTTCTCTTAAGCGGTTTCGTTACCAAATGATCACCTACTAGAGCAGTTCTCCAAGTGTGGCTTGTGGACCCTTGGGGAGCCCTGTGAGGTTAAAACTATTTTCATGACAATATCAAGATGCCGTGACCCTCTTTCACTGTATCGATAGTTACTCCGATGATGCAGAAGCAATGGTCAAGAAAGCCACGCGTGCCTTAGCGCAAATCACGGCGGTGCTTCCTCACCGGACTGAAAGTCATTGCGTTCTTTACCGCCCCGACTCACAGGTGCAGAAAACCCCGCCAGTCTCATTCAAGAAAGTCCTTGATGAAGCCATTAAAACGGTACATTTTACTAAATCCCAACCTTGAAGTCCATGTCCTTTTCATATTCTATGTGACGAAAAGGGAAATGTGCAGAAAGAATGCCTGCTGCGTGGAGCGCCACGTTCGTCTCCCGGAAGAGTACCTGTGCATTGTTGAGTCACAGGCGACACTAATTGCTTTGATCATGAAACACTGCTGCTACTTGAAAGAATGGCTGAGAGACAAATTACAGTTATTCAGACTTGGGTATTTGGCAGACATTTACTCAAAAATAAACAAGGAAGACTGTCACTTGAAAGAAAATAACTGACAGAATTTGTTGCCAACGGCAAAAATTGAGCATTCAAGCAAAAATTAGAGTTTGGGAAAACTTGGATCAGCTACCATGCATGAGCTTCACAGCTTTCCAACATTTAAAGACTTTACTGATGACAACAATGGCAGTAATTGATAAATGTGATTTTTGATACCGTATGATATAATGTGTCAACATTTGAAAGATCTGCATAACTCAGTGAATCAACATTTTCCAAAAGACCAATCAATGCCTGATAAGTAAACGATCACTTCAAAGATAGATCAAAATATGTAATGCAGTAGAGATGACAAGTTCATTCATTTGGTCTCAGGTTCCACATTGTAACTAATCTTTAAGAAACTACCACTTGTGCAGTTTGGGTATAGTATCAAATCATATATACAATGATCTGAAAGGCTTGTAAAATACTCCTCTCTTTTCCAGTGACATATCTGTGTGAAGTCAGATTTTCTTTGTATACTTCAATTAAAACAATCCATCACAGCAGATTGCATGCAGAAGCAGATAGAACCCAGCTGTCTTCTATCAAGCCAGATGTTAAAAAGATTTGCAAAAATGTAAAACAATGTCACTCTTCTCACTATGTTATTTTGCTTTGGAAAATATAGTTATTGTTCATGAAAATGTGTTACTTTCATGAGCATTACATGGGCTAGTCAATGCTATTTTTTAATGAGTTAAATAAACATCTTAAATTTATTAGTTTTAATTTTTAAAATGTTAAATATCAGTAGATAAAACCTAAATAAATAAAACCCCTTTTCTCTCTTTTAAAGTGCAAAATGCATTTTTTTATTTTTAATGTTTTCAATTACAGTTTACATTCAATATTATAAATAAAAAAACTTTTCAATCCTCAGTAAGTTTTAAGAATGTAGAGGAGTCCTGAGTCTAAAAAGTTGAGAACTGTTAATCTACTAAAACCTCATGTAGTAAAGCTATCCAAACTAGGAAGTATAGTAGAATGGGAAAAATATGTACTTTGGAGTCAGACAGGCCTGGGTTCAAATTCTGATTTTACCATTTACTATTTTACTTAATAATTCACTTAATTGCTCTAAGTTTCACTTTCCTCATCTACAAATGAAAATAATCATACTCAACTTATAAATTGTTTGAAGGCTAGGGATAATAAGACAAACTTAGCTCAGTGCCTCATAACAGGTACTCAAATATTTATGGATTGAACAAATAAAGAGGTTCAATATATCAATGAATGCTTTAGGTTGAAAGGATCAGAAATGGCTTAAATGGTTAAAAAACAAACAAATAAACAGACACAAAAACTTACCTTCCATAACAAGAATTTCAGAGACAGAAGAGCCCAACAATGTTTTATGACCCTGGGTCCTTACAATCGTCCTGATCCCTTAGAGTGGCTTTCCCTTTTAGGAAGGTAGCAAGGAACCAGCAGCAGTTACAAGGAATCACATCTAAGCAGTACAGTGTCCTGAAGAAGAGAGATTTTTTTCCCCTCTATTTGTGGCTTTGTCTTAGGGAAGAGGAAATCTTTTCTAGATTGCCTCCAGTATACTTACCCTCATATTTCATTGACCTAAATTTGGTCACGTGTCCATTCCTGAGCCAATCCCTGGCAAGGGGCATGAGATGTCCGTTTGATTAATCAGGCCCATTTCTGGGGTTGGAGTGGAATCAAACTTCCCTGGGGCACAAGTCTGTTGATGAAAGGCTGATACGTGAACGAAACTAGGGCTTTGTTAGGAATGGAAAGGGAGAATAGGAAGAATGAGCAGGCAATCATACAGAGTCCACTACATTCAGTAAATGAAAGTCTCGAACAGTCGGTCTCAAAGGCTGCATGGTGGACCGGCTACATAGGAATCACCTGGGAGCTTGTTTAAAAATATAGCTCCAACTGCAGAGGAATTACCCTGGGATCTTGTTAAAATGTAAATTCTACACTTGTAACTTGCTTTCAGATAATGTAGCCACTGCTGGTCTATGACCCTCACTTAGAGTAGCAAAGATATCAATTTCCCACCCCCAAATTACTGATTCAGAGTCTGTAAACCAGATCCTGGTTTGAGAACTGGGTTCAATGTGGTGGAACATCAACAATGTACAAGACTGGCATTCATTCATTCATTCATTCATTCACTCAATAGGCATTCATAGAAAGCTATACCCTGCTTTTTGCTGAAACTACAGGGCACATTCTGTTGGGGAGGGGCAGAAGGTATACCTATAAGCAGATGTCTTTCATGTAATGTGAGAAAGACTCTAATAAAGCTACGCACAGTGTTCTGTGATCAAAGGGCAAGGTGAAGATGGGGTGACAGTCAGGAACGGTTACACAGAGGACATTTGAGCTGGGCTTTCTCTGGTGCCCTGAGTGAGACAATGTGTGTGCATGAAAGCCTGGAAAAGCAAATGAGCAAAGTACATTGAGGACACAGTGAGAAGGTCTCTGACTTACGTACATGCTGAGATGGAGGTGGAGGAAGAAAAGGTCAAAAAGTTTGCTGGGGCTGGATTATGAGAGGCCTTGAATGCTTTATTGAATCACTACATTGTTCTCAAGTTTGCATGTCAGAGTAACTCGGAGAGCTTTTTAAAATCCTGAAGCCCAGGTCACTGATGGGGACCAAAGTTTTGTGGACCTAAAATGTGCCTTTTGGGATATCGATTTTAAGCTGGTTATTAAGAAACAAGACTCAGAAAGAGCCTTTGACCCTCCCCCCTTTCCTGCGGAAAGGAATTCAGGGAGGGAATCTTAGCATATTCACTTTACCGTATTGGCCTTACTGTACCCACCCTATCCTGTGTGAATTATGGCAGACGGGGAGGGTTCAAGCAAAAGTCTGTTTGCCAGTTTCCCCTCTGTGTTCCATTGTTTCTGGGTTGTCCTCCTTTGAATTACCTGCTTTCCCCTTGAAATCTCAGATCCCTGCGCCCCCATTCTCCTTTGTTCAAAATGGCAGGTATCTCTCAACTGCCAAATGTATCTTTGGGTCTCATATCTCATGACACCCTAGAAGGTACATCCGTAATAAATTTTGGACATGCTAAAAAACGAAACTCAAGCAACTAAATGTGAAGATGTAATTGGTTTTATTAACTATTCATGAATTGGGCAGCATCCACCTTGCAATTAAAAGGGGATCCAAGGGGTGGTACAAAATGGAAGGTTTTTATAGAAAGCAGGGTGGGGCAAGTGAGCTATTAGTGAAAGAAAAAGAAAGATTATTTTGGGGGCCAGACATCTTTTCTTTGGGGGAGGAGAAGAGAAAGATTTTTTATCATGTAGGTTGCCTTCTCTTTCTACAGGGAGGGTGGAGCAGACAGATGACCTTGCGGATGCTTGACCAGAAAATCCAGACTGGTTAATTAGGATTGTATTTCTGAGAGAGATTGAAGCTGCAATTAGATCAGGTATTAAATCTAGGCTTGGTAATGTGCACCCAGAGAAGAAAGATTCATTTGATGTGTACACTGAGAAGTAATTTATCTGCTGGGGTGGATTCCCCTGGGTCAACCAACGGTCCAAATTTTATGAATATTAAGAAGCTAGCAGCTATTTGCTGACAGGGGTTCCTCACATACTCTGAATACTGGGGAGAACCTCAGACTAAACTCTTGGCTTCCTGCACTATGTCCCACTCGTTTAAATAAGCCATCTGAGTCAACTACTGCAAGGAATCCCTGGTTTTGTCTTTCTACCAATGGTATGAGACTTGCACTGTCCAATCAGAACTGCACAATTTGGATATGCTATTTAGGACCTCATTGAGAACTTGGGCAGGAACTTTCAGTATAAAAGGCAGCCTCCCCTTTGGCTCTGTGAAACGTAATTTAGGTTGCTACCTGAATCTCTGTCTCCTGGGCTACAGCTCTTTTGCTCAAGAGGATACTTATTATTTTTTTAACAGACTCTAAAAATAATTTTGGTTACAGTATCATGGACTTTTAGCCTGAGTGGCACCATTTTGGGCGTATAATTTTTTCTTGTACAGTTCCCCCCTTTTGATCATACTCTGAGTTTAGCTGAGAGATGTGATGGAAATTAAGGCATTAGTGTTGCTCAGCTACCACTTTGTTGCTCTGTTGACCCTTGGTGTGGCATGACATTTCTGCTGAATCTCCGTGTCAGTCACAGGTCACAGTTCCAGGTTCCAGATTTATAGTTTGTGAATCGTTCATTCTCTTTGTTCCCTCTTTGACATTCCAGTTTTAGGGAGATCATTTCCTTGGCAGTTAGCAGCTGCGATCATGCATTTAAAGCTTTTGAGAGAATACAACACCAGGGAGAGGGAGATTATTATCATAACTGTAAGGAGGATAATTCCCAATGTTTGGAGCACCCTTCTAGTTGCCAGATGGGATACTGCCCGATTCATGGGTTGCTTAATAAAGCCAATTAGATCTTCAAATTTACTCAGTCGAATTTCACTTTTTAACAGGCATTTTCTCCTGTTAATTTGTCTCACATTAATTTGATTATAGCCCAGCTAGGAGAACTTAGACATTGGGAGGAAAGTTATTTTTTGTAACCCCCTCCACCACACCCTAGGTTAATTACATCATACTCTTTTGGGAGGGGACCCAGGGGCCGGGGAGAGGCATCAGTACGTTTTAAAGCAGGTGACGCATTGTACAGCCCAGTTGAGAACCACAGGTCTGCAAGACACAGGAGCCAAGGCTGCCCAGCCTGTTTGCATAGAACACACTCTTCAGTTCCGATAGCGCCCAACCTTCCGAAATGCACTTTTCATTTCAATTTGATATTCAAAATCAGAATTATTAAAAGGCTTTTTATGCCACAGAGACCATGTGATGGGCTTTGGAATGGAGCTCGCCCAGCACAGGGGCCTGCGGGGTGCGGGCCCACAAAGCATGCCCTTTGTTCTCCTGCCTGCATCTGTGAAAGCTGATCCCTGCGAAGCTGAGCTGGGCAGAGGGCACCCCTTTCTCTCACGAGCCCTAGACCACAGGGATCTTTGACTAGATAAGTCTGCAGAGTGTTTGCTGAAAGAGAACACATCCTCCCCAACCCCCTCTTCCTAACTGAATACCTATTCGGGAATTTGGGCCTATTTTTACACGATAAGATGAAAAGATGAACTTCCCACATTGTGAAAGCTGACAGGAAGAATGTTTTTGTAGGCGGTTCACAATATGTATTTGAAATGCCTGCTCTTGGTTTTGATCTCTGTACCCAGCTGCTAAAATGTTGTAG
Organism: Micronycteris hirsuta; assembly: GCA_004026765.1. Classification (NCBI taxonomy): domain Eukaryota; kingdom Metazoa; phylum Chordata; class Mammalia; order Chiroptera; family Phyllostomidae; genus Micronycteris; species Micronycteris hirsuta. Next base: position 86,059 of record PVJI01003105.1, read on the forward strand.
TTAGTGAAAGTTGTCTTCTCTCATTCGTCACCATTAAAGTGCCTGAAATAATCTTTCAAGTGTCCAAGTGTGGCTATGAAACGTCTGTAGTTCTTGTCCCCTCGAGTTGCAGCATTTCTGGAGTGTTTTGAATTACAGAAATATTTTAAACTATTCCATGTATAAAACCTAAACACAACTAAAGCACAGCACCCCAAACTTGTTTACTACTCAGCTCAATCCCCCAGCTTTTAGTCAATGAAATATTCAGCCATCTTCAATGGGATGGAACAAGCTCTTCCTGGAGGAGACAATGGAGACGAAAATGCAAATGTAATAGCCCAGCGGGGCTCTGGGAATGCACACCTGGCTTTGGGTAGACCTTATTGACTATTTTTACATTTTTCACAACTCCCTGTTTTGCTGTTCCCCACCCAACACACAGAGGTGAAGTGCTGCTCTATTTTCAGAATTAAGCTGTCTTCCCAGAAGCCTTCGGAGGCCCCCTCTGCTTTTCCTCGGAGAGATCCCCGATGAGAAAGGCATGCTGTCTGTCAGTCCTCCACAGCGATTTGCACGTCTTTGCTGCATACTTTTCAAATCATTCACCCAGCCTCTTCCCTCCCTGATAGCTCAGGCTTTTCCCACAACCAAATAATGGGAAATCACCTTGAAAAGAAAAATAAAAAAAACTTTTATCTGGAGTTCTGACTCAAAGAACTGGGTTCTATGGAAATTACAGGCTTTCATGCTGCCTGTGCAGATGTGACTAGGAATCCATGCCTTAGCTAATGTGGAAAGGCAACTGGCCTCCATGTGCAAAGACCTGCCAGTGTGTGGGTGGCCCGGGGTGCAGCAGCCAGCCCCGCCTGGGTGTGTGTCCCTGAGCAGGAGGCCCGGCTGCTGCCTGACCACGTACAGGGAGAATATGTAGTAATTCGTAAACAAAACCTCAACAGCCCCCCACCACTGCCCCGCCTTCCCACAGCCTCGGTTGTGCCGTGGCCTCCCATTCCTGTGGCTGTGCCACTCCGACCGAATGCCTGGCTCTCCCAAGGCCCCACTTGGATGCAAACAAGCTGGCCTTTGATGACAAGAAGGGAGTGGAGTCTTAATCTTGGTTTGGCGGTACATTACCTCCCTCTTTGTGGATCAGCAACTGCTTTCAAAAATACCAGGAATCGTTATTTTACCGTACAAGTTGTGTGCCATGATTGATTTAGCTCGGGCTCTTAGAAAACGATAAATGCTGAGTGGCCTTATTAGTCCCCATTTTAAAAAGCACTTTAACATCTCCAGGCAGCAGGTCTGATGAGAAGTGCTGCTACTGTGACCTTCGTGTGCAGTCCTTCTGAACCGGTTCTCACAGGGTGCTGTCGTGGTGAACCACGCCGGCTCCGAATGAACCACAGAAAAATGGAGCAGGGATGTAAATTTTATCCTTAAAAAAATCAATTCCAGTTTCTAATGAAGTAAAAAGAAGAAATCATTTCATGCACACTAAAAATGAAACACATATCCTATATTTTGGAGAGACAGCGAGAGGACAAAGGTTTGGGTTTAAAGTTTAATTAAAAACATGTCTGCCTGAAAGGAATACCCCATTTGAAGCTTGCTCACAGCCTGGGGCTTCTAATTCAAGCCATTCTCTTCTCTTCATTCCCCTTTCCTTCTGCATTCTCTCCCTATCTCTCTGTCCCCGAGGAATGCACTGGTGAAGGATAAGCCTTTACAAGACCCATTAGTATATCTTGGGCCCTGCAAAAAGGCAGGGATTACAAATGGGTTGGCAGTGGGATGTGCCTTGCCCAGGTCTGAATTGCACATACCACCACTCCTCCACCCTCCCTTCCTGCCTTGGGAATTTGGGTTACCTGCAGCCAGGAGTCAGCAAGTTCCCGAGGAGTTAGTTGAAAGGCTTTCTGGAAGCCCATCCAAGCTTCCTGTACCTGTCGCCCAGGATGTTCCAGGATGTGCCAGACTCTTATGCCATTTGACAATTTTAATTTGTATTTAATAAAGGAATAAATGCTTTGTAATTAAAGACTGGTGATTAAAGTCAGTTTATTGATGGCTAACGAATACAAGTAAAAGCTGATACAAATCTTTATGAGCTCCGAGAGGCCCACAGCGGCTTGTTGACAACCCCTCCTTTCCAAACGAACCCTGTTTCTCTGAAACAGAATGTTTCTCACTTTCCTCCCACTTTGTTTTGACCTAGTAATTCTATCCTGCTTTCAACTGCTCATCCTTTATCCTCCTGTTTTGGATTACCAACTGGTGTTTATTTTAAATGTAGTTACTAGCCAATTAAATGGAAATTAACTACATTTAGACTCAAGATTCCCGATTATTGGATTATTGCTTCTTCCTTTGGCGAATGGTCATTCTCCTTAGGCCATTCTGAGAGCAGAAATCCCACAAGCTAAATCCAGCACCCTTTGCCAAGGGCCCGTTAGGGCAACTACCTGCTACGCCCAGATTTGCAGGAAGTAGGCATGGGATGCTCTGTTCACTCATTAGGACAAGGAGCAAGCTGGGCTGTAACAGGAGCTATTTCCTGTTGTGATTCGGTTAAACCATTTCTGATTCAAGACAGACTCTCGTACCAGGAGGTCAGGTTTATTTCACTGAAGAAGGGGGAAAAACCCACTTTCAGCTTTTCTTTGTTTTTTAGGACAGCTGGAATTCATGGTCCTTTCCACCCCAACACTGAACACTGTATGGGAGTGGGGAGCTGAGTCTCAGGATGTGCCACCCTAGCATGCAGATAGATTATTTTTAGCTAAAAACAGTTAAAACCCAACAAACTCAGGAAGAGTTTTTTGTTTTGATTTGTTTTGTTTTGTTTTGTTTCACCTCCCCCCTTCCTGCCTAAAGAGATTCAGATATACAGACCTGCTTTAGGAAAAGGGCCTTAGCATAATCACCTTAGCATATTCACTTAGCACATACGAAGTAGGGTAGACAAGAAGGATCCATGTAAAAATCTGTTCTCTAGATTCCCCTCTGAGTTGTGAATTGCTTATTTCCTCTTTGGAATCCCAGACCTCATCTCCTTTTTTCTCCTTTGTCCAAAATGACATATATACCTCATTTTGCCTCACTGTCTTTGGAATTTGTGTGCTTATGTGAATTCCCCATTGGTGTGAAAATTTGATTTTTCTGCTACTAATTTGCTGTGTGTTGTTAGAATTATTTGACCAGCCAGAAGTACTACAGGGGTAAGGAGACTGTGTCCCTGGGCCCGGCAATGACTTATTTGGGTGAAGGAGAGGCTGGTTCCCTTCCTGGGCTCAGTGGTGCACCTGGGTTCAATCAGTGGGCTTCAGGGAACAGCCAATCTTACTCCTAGGAATGGATCTGTATTATAGAAACCTACCAGCAATAAAATAGGATGAACTACTGAGTCACAAAACAACACGAGTGACTCTTACCTATATTTTGCAAAGTGAAAGAATCTAGATTCAGAATTGTTTGATTCTATTCACGTGACACTCTGGAAAGGGCAAAATCCTAGGGAAGAAAACAGACGAGCAGTTGAGAGACCGGGGGTGAGGGGCATGGTCTGTAAGGAAGCAGCAGAGAGAACTTTGAGGTGATGGAATTATTGTGTATAGAACGATATGGTTCATGATACTACTTCGTGCATTTGCTGAAACTGGTAGAACTGTACACCACAAAAGTGAATTCTACTACATGTAAAAAACCTTCGGGATATGAAAGAAAAACTGGAATGCAGACAGTGACAAAGGCATTTAACTTACTACAAATTAATCACATAAGCAAGCTGAAAGGTATGGGGAAGAACGGAGCTGACCAAAGTGACTTCGAAAGGCAATGTTTTGATTTGGTACAAGGTTGAAGTTCCAAACACAAACACTGCATGCAGTTGTTGCTTGCAGGGAGATAGGTTAGGAATTCTGACACTACTTATTTTGTATACTTGGGTTAAACAAAAATCTAAAAATACTGTAGAAATGAGAGGTTTCTCACTGTTGGAGAAAGAAGTTACACGTAAAAAAAAAACTGGAAAGACTAGAATGACTTCTCTGGTGCTTAGTTGTGTTCAAATGTGTCAATATGGACTCAGGCTTTAAATGGTAGATTAAACAATTTAAATGCATAGCTAAATTGACACAGAAATATAGATATGTGTATATGCACGAGTTAATGTATACATATACATACATGCACATATTCTTGCTTTGTCCACTGAGAGGTGTTAGAAATGGTGACAAGAAGAACCCTTAACTACCAATGGTATTGGTTTCTTTTTTAAAATTATATTTTATTGATTATGCTATTATCGTTGTCCTGATTTTTCTCCCTTGGCCCCCTCCACTCAGCAGCCCCCATTCCCTCAGGCAATGCCCCTATGTCTATGGATCATGCATATAAGTTCTTTGGCTGCTCCGTTTCCTATACTGTACTTCACATCCCCATGGCTATTCTGTAACTACCTATTTGTACTTTTTTTAAAAAAGATTTTATTTATTTTTAGAGAGAGGGGAAGGGAGGGAGAAAGAGAGGGAGAGAGATAGCAATGTATGGTTGCCTCTCACATGGCCCTCACTGGGGACCCAGCCAGCAACCCAGGCATGTGCCCTGACCAGGAATCGAACCGAAACCTTTGGTTCCCAGCCGGAGCTCAATCCACTGAGCTACACCAGCCAGGGTTTATTTGTACTTCTTAATCCCCTCCCCTTTTCACCCATTCTCCCACAACCCCCACTACTCTGGCAAACATCAAAACACTCACTGTATCCATGATTCTGTCTCTATTCTTCTTTGATTAGTTTGCCTTTTAGATTCAATTGCTGAGAGATACGTATTTTTGCCATTTTATTGTTCATAGTTTTGATCTTCTTTTTCTTAAATAAATCCCTTTAACATTTCATATACTAATGGTCTGGTGATGATGAACTCCTTTAGTTTTTCCTTGTCAGGGAAGCTCTTTATCCGCCCTTCCATTCTGAATGACAGCTTTGCTGGGTAGAACAATCTTGGCTGTAGGGCCTTGCTTTTCATGACTTTGAATATTTCTTACCAGTCCCTTCTAGTCTGCAAAGTTTCTTTTGAGAAATCAGCCAACAGTCTTAAGGGAACTCCCCTGTAGGTAACTAACTTCTTTTCTCTTGCCACTTTTAAGATTCTCTCTTTATCTTTAACCTTTGGCATTTTAATGATGATGTGTTTTAGAGTGGGCCTTTTTGCATCCATCTTGTTTGGGACTCTCTGCGCTTCCTGGACTTACACATCTATTTCCTTTACCAAATCAGGGAAGTTTTCTTTCTTTATTTTTTCAAATAGATTCCCAGTTTCTTGCTCTTTCTGTTCTCCTTCTGGCACCCCTATGATGCAAATGTTGTACTTCTTGAAGTTGTTGCAGAGGCTTCCTCTATTATCCTCAATTTTTTGGATTCTTTTTTCTTCTTGTTGTTCTGGTTGGTTGTTTTTTGATTCTTTACGTTCCAAATCATTGATTTAATTCTCGGCTTCATCCACTCTACTGTTGTTTCCCTGTAAATTGTTCTTTATTTTAATTAGAGTATCCTTCATTTCTGACTGGATCTTTTTTATGCTGCTGAGGTCCTTCCTAAGTTCCTTGAGCATTGTTATGGCCAGTGTTTTGAACTTTGCACATGAGAACTGATTGCTTATCTCTATTTAATTTAGTTTTTTCTCTGGAGTTTTGATCTGTTCTTTCATTTGGGCCATGTTTCTTTGTCTCCTCGTTTTGGCAGCCTCCCTGTGTTTGTTCCTATGTATTAGGTAGAGCTGCTTTGGCTCTGTGTCTTGGTAAAATGGCCTAATGTAGTAAGTGTCCTATAGGGTCTAATGGTACAGCCTCTCTTATCACTCAAACCGGGTACTCAAGCTGTGCCCTTCATGTGGGCTGAGTACACCCTCCTCCTGTCAATGACCCTTGGTTGCTGTTAGAAGATCAATGGGAGGGATTTACCCAGGCCAGTCAGCTGCAATGATTGACTGTGACCACTTACCACCACCTCCACCCTTCTTGGAGAATCAGCTGTGCAGGGTCAGGGTGGTGGTGCTCTGACGTGATCTGCAGCTGTCCACCGGATGTGCTGGCCCTGGGGTTTCCCAGGTGGTGCAGGCCAAGTTCAACCCCCACCTGTGTTTTGTCAGGACCATCCTGCCTCAGCTGTAAAGCAGTCTGAGATGGCTGCTACTTGTTCTGGGCTTGGAGATTCCCAGCTGAGACCAAGCTGTGAATCTAGGCTGGCTGCTGCTAGTGCTGGGCCTCGGGCTCAGGAGGCCAACTGTTGCTTGTTTGAGAGGATTTAGGAAGTTGTTAAGCTTGAGCCAAGACCAGCCACTCATATGGAAATGCAGCTAGGGTTGGGCAGAGACTCTGAGGATCTCCAGGGTAGATCAAATAGTGTTAACTAGGTTGGAGTCTCAGATATGGCACCAGCTTGCTGGTTCTGTGGCTCTGTTGGGGGACAGTTTAGAAAAGGGATGATGGCTTCTGCTTGCCTTGATGCCAGACACTGCAGTTCCTCCCTGGATGCCACTGGTGCCTTTCAAGCTGCTGACCCAGTGCTGGAGCTCAGAGGGAGTGAGTCCGAGTAGGTGAGTCCATGTGCAGGTTTTTTACGAGGAACTGCTTGGGACTGCAGAAGTTTCTTCCAGCACCTGTGTCCCTGCTGTTTTTTGCAGCCAGATGTTGTAGGAACTTATCTTCCTGACACTGGAACTCTGGGCTGGGGGGCCTGGTGTGGGGCTGGGATTCCTCGCTGCAGAGATATCCCTCCCGAATTTTCATCCACCACCTATGGGTGGAGGACCAGGCCATTCTGTGTCTGCGCTCCTACCAGTCTGGATGCATGTGGTTTCTTTAATTCCATAGTTGTGAGACTCCCATTCAACTCAAATTCTTACAATTCTGAGTGATATTTGTTCTATATTTTAGTTGTAATTTTGATGGGGTTATGCGAAGAGGCAAGCAATGTCTGCCTACACCACTATCTTGGCCGCAAGTCCCATTAGTGGTTTTTAAATGCCTTTCTCCAATAAAAGGAATCAGGGATCTTTGGAGAACTGTTGTATTCCAAGAACAGGGCAGTAGAAAAAACATGAGTCTGGAGAATTTTGTGGTATTTGAGTGTAAGGAAAGGGTTTTTTGGTTTGTTTTTGTTTTTTAATAAAAAATACATTTTAATTGGAAAGAGCTCCCAATAATCAAAGCAGAAACAAGTTGAACAACAATATAAAATGCAGCATTGTAATATTAGATTATAATAAAAATAATAAAATAAATGTCCATGAGTGTACATAGCTATAAATAAATTATTAAATAAATATGTGGAAGAGAAGGGACAGCTCTTCCTCTGAGTATAATAGTAACTAATAAATACAGAAGGCATGAGGGAAATAGAAAATCACCACTAAAACACCATCATAATCATTGCTGTAGGCCACATCCACCAATGTGTGCTAAATAGGTTGGCAAATGTTGAAGTAGAAACAGGATATTTGCATAGTTTCCAAGTATCCCTGTATTATTTTTTGCAACTGTTCTTTAAGTCTAAAACTATTTTTAAAAATTGTTTTAAATAATAATAAGGGAGAGAAGAATATTTAGTAACATGGGAAGATGTTTGTGACTATCTTAAATCTTAAAAAGCAGTATAATTCTAATCTGTGTGCATTCACACGCACCCCCACCCAACCATAATAATTTGAATCAAAATGTGAGACTTAGAGCTATCTCTTGATGGTGGCAATATAGGTAATTTCAGTTTTATGTCGTTACTATTATCTCGTATCAGTATTTTCTAAAATTTTCTATGACAACTGTGCATTAATATTAGAATAATAAAAATATATTTAAAACACTCCTGGAACCCTGGATGATGTGGTGTAGTGGATTAAGTGCTGGCCTGTGGACCCAAAGGTTGCAGGTTTGATTCCCAGTCAGGGCACGTGCGTGGGTCCCTATTTGGTCACGTGTTGATGTCTCTCTCACACATCGATGCTTCTTTCCCTCTCTTTCTCCCTCCCTTCTCTTTTCTCTAAGAATAAAAAAATAAAATCTTTAAAAATAAATAAATAAAACACTCTTGGAAGGGTGTATTACATATTTTTGTATCTTATATTGTGTTGAAAATAATAGTGGGTGCTATCAAAGTGCATTATTGAATTAGAGCATGGCCATGCTATTCCCTTTTGCAAAATAGATAACCACCTACTCTAGTTTATATTTGTATATGGCACCTTAGTGTTCTGCACAAAATACTTGGTAATAGGTAAATTATAAATATAAGTTCTGCTACATTTAAACTAATATAAAGTGAAATACACTGGGAAAAGTAGATAACGTGTGTATATTATTAGATAAATAGAAATAACAGAAAACATTTAGAGCCAAGTATGTAGAGGAAGACTGTACGCCAGGCACTATTCTAGCACTTTATATGTATTAACTTATGCAATCCTCACCACAACTCAAAAGAGAGGGGTCATACTATTATCCCCACTTTACAGATGAAGAAATGGAGATTGAGTAATTTGCACAAAGTCACACAACTAGCAGTAGCAGGCAGCAATATAAAGCACTTCTATATTCATTATCATTTTACTTCTCACAGCAGCTCATTGATGTAGGTATTGTTACTCCAATAATCAGATGTAGAACCCAAAGCTCAGAGAAGTAAGTGAGTAACTAGCCTAGCTGAAAGTGACAAGACTGGGGCACTTGACCTCAAAACCCCATGCTTTTACAGCTGTCTCATGCTGCCTCATGCATTAACATGAAGTGGGCAAACTATAACAGGAAACGGCCAGAGAATTGTCAAAACACATCTCCAGTGGAGAATTCCAAACGATTAGTTCTTTCCCAAGTCTACTTAAATTTCACACCATCCACCTGCGTGTTTTTCCTTCCCTACCAGCTGAGAATGGTGACATTTCTTGTTCTCTGATTTAAATCAGAGAAGCTTATGGTACTATAATCACCAATGAAGCTACATATTAGCTTACAGAGATTTTTTTGTTTGTTTCGTTTAAATAAAAGAGGCAGTGAAAGGTACAATCTTGCTTCTATTCCTAGGTCCCTACGAAAGTCATTGTGGGCATTCTCAGACAAAAAGAAAGTCACTTAATTTTTAGAGAGTAATAGCCTGTTGACAAGCTGGCAAGCTTGCCTTGTTTGGAAAAGAATGTGCAGAAAACCTGAAAGATAATTAGTGTGTGGTAACCTAACAGCACGCAGCAGGGCTGCAGCATGCTTGGCAGAGGCAGATGCGGCCGCACAGTTCATTAACGCTGTATAGTTTGTTTAATTCCAGTTGGGGCAATGAGAAAACACTCTAAAACTTGGATAGAACTCCAAAATAGACTCTCCAACTTCAGTGGTGGTGGTTGGGTTGATCTAAGCCACCACCCTGAGCCCTAGGAGATTCGACTAGAATTCCTCATAACCCTATTTGCTTTTCTTTGCCAATCATCTCTACATTACTCATCATGATGGAGGAGAGCAGGAACGTAGACGGTCAAAAAAAAGGAGGATTTTAAAACTGGCTTTACATTGCACTATACAACAATTCTATTATTAAGCTTGCCTTTTATTTATACTTTGCTTAAGTGTCCATTAAAATTACAGGTGTTTTCAATTTTACAGAGTGGATAAATTTTAGTAAACTTGTTTATGAAGTAATATTCTATTAGTGTAATTCTGTTCTGCTAAGGACTTATTTTAAGAAAATTAAAGATATATTTCATTGGACAAAAAAGTAGCTTCATGGTATTGGTATGTTTGTATTTTGAAATGCTCTATAGCACTTTGAGAATGTTCATGCCTCTCCTAATCTGAGATTTTTCCGATCCCTACTTTCTTTTTTTCTCACTTCCCTTCCTCAGGCCATGGAAATCCTCACTTGTGCCTGAAGGTACTCTGCCTCCATAGTTGCAACTCTTGAAATTCAGCTCTGGTACTTTTTTTTTTTTTTTTTGCCTCTTTTTATAGTGTACAACAGAGCTAGAATGCACTTTCACTTACTGCCAATAGGTGTCGCTTCAAAATATGAGGGGCCCAAGCCTCATTTATTGACGTACTGTTTCACTCATGATCATAGGTGTTGCTTTCAACAAATTCATTGACCTTGAAAAAAATCTATTAGGTGAATTTGCTTATAATGTTTACAATTGTAGTGCTTATTTTCTGATGCTAGCAACTGATGGTATGGTAAGCAATCCAGCATTACGTTGAGCAAAGAGGGACAGCCAAGATGCCGCTAAATATTTTCCAAAAGGCTTCCTTTGTGTGGTTAATCAGCCAACAGATAAACAAGTGACTTTGAGCCTTTTTAAAAAAATTAAATAAGAACAGAGTTTTTTCTAGGCCATATGTATAGCCTGTCAGAGCAACACAGAACTATTTGCCAAATGCCTTAGCCCCCGAATTCAGCAGAAGAAGCAGAACACGTGCAGCTTTTGTTTGTAGCTGTGGGTCAGTGTGGGGTGGTGTTGATCCTATCAATGCCACCGGGTGCCCTGGGCACAACTCCAGCATCCTGGCAAATGACTGTTGTATCTCGCCGGGATGTAGTGTTGAGCTGTTATGTATGTCCTCTTTTCCCCTTTCTACCTGCCTTTTTATGTCTGCCAGGAGGGAGTAGGCTGGCTTCAGGAACTCCTTTACATTCCCACATCGATTTTTCTAATGAAATAAGCCAAGTAAAATTGTGAGACCTCACTCCTACCTCTTCAGGGGAGACGAGACCAAAATCCCCAGCATGAAGCTTATTTTTGGTACCATGCCCAACATAGCTTCTCATCCCTGATGCACCTGAGTAGCTCTTTGAGAATGAGACATTATTACCAAAGCCAGCTCCATTCAGCAAATGGTGTAGGCTCTCTGGCTCCATTTCCTCAGCTCTGGAGCTCATCACGCCACAAACCGCAGGGACTTTGTAGGCATGTTATTGTATTAGCACCAGATGGAGAATACTCATGGAACTCACATGCAGAACCTGTGATGTCAGACCAGTTTACATGAGTCCAAATTTTGTGCAGCTGTTAGACTCAGATGTTTCATTTCATTTTTTATGTCAGCACCATCCCAATAAACCTACTGATCCTGAGACTGAAAAGTAAAGAGAGTTCCGTGTGCTCACACGTGTTTGGAGCTGGGAAACTCTGCGCCACATGTGTGTGTCCTCGCTCTCACTACCAGGGGTCACGTCAGAACCTCGGCTCCTGGGCTCCTCACGGGAGGGCAAGCATGGCTGTGGAAATCAATGGCAGGGCAATTCACACAAGGACAGCAGCCCTCACACAAGTGAGAGAACATCACCTAGGATCAGATGTGCTCTTAGAAATAGATTTTGGCAAGGAACATTTCAGGAAAGACATTGCAGTTTCTTTAGAAGGCATTTGATTAAAACCATGCATCAAACTAATTAGCTTCTGACAAGGAATAGTGTTTGCTAACAAGTGTCCCTGACTCTGCCTCTGAGAAAACCAGCCAGTCTGCCGTCGGTCTGCCTTAGTCAGGGCAAGATGAATCGCTGTGTCGCCAGCGCAGGAAGCCCTTCAAAGGCTGCTGCCCAAACAACGCTGATCTTCAAAATTAAATAGCCCTCAACATTTCCTTGGAATTAAGGATAGAACATGACATATTTTTCTTAATGCCTGGATTTTTAGATTGACATATGCTATTTGTGGCTCTCCATAATATGACTACATGTGTTATTTTAAAATAAATGCTCAGAATTCTAGGTTTCCTATGATTCATTTTGGATAGGTTGTGGTTCTACATGGTTTGATATAAAAACAAAACTTTAGAGATTTTTTTTTTCTCTTCAAAGGAAGGCAAAGTGTCGTTCTATAGACCAAAAATTTTATTCGATTCCCAGTAGGGCACATACCTGGGTTACAGGTTTGGTCCTCGGTCAGGGTGTGTATAAGAGGCAACAGAACGATGTTTCTCTCTCTCCCTCCCTTCCCCTCTCTCTAAAATTAATAAGCATGTCCTCAGGTGAGGATTGAAAAAAAGGGAGGGCAAGAATTCTCTGCTTCTCTGAACTGATGCAGGCACAGTTTCTGGGCCTCAGTGAAGACTTGAAATAAGATGTATTTCCTCCTTTGCCCAGTCCTCATCGCTCCACCCCGAGGACCTTCCCAGCCTCCGTGCCCTGTGATGTGGCATGGTAGAGCTTTGCAAACACAGCGGCCCGCTGGAAAGTGGTTCCTGTGTAACAAACATTGTGGAATTGCTTGCTTGCCCCGTCTCCCCCTCACCGTCATGTTTCACTGTATGGATTTTTGAAATTCAGAGGAAACAGATCAAAATTACTCCAGTTTATCTTCTGAAGAAGAGAGAAAACAATCCAGCTGCAACACACTGTGAACATTTTAGGGCCTGCTTCGTATTCCGGGTGAATGGCATGCCTAGCTAACGTAAGAAGGGATGTCCCCCACCTGTTCCCTAAGCAGGCACACAGAGCACATTTCAGGAACTCTTGGGTGCTGTTTAGACTCCGGCTCTTAACGCTCAGTCAGTAAAATTGCCGTAGGAGATGTAACTCTATTGGGTGTTGTCTGGGAAGACCCCACTGAGTGGCATCTTCCCAGATAAGATGGGAAGAAGGAATGGATCTCAGTTTAGCAACAAGGAAAGGGTGTGCTTGGAATGAGGCTTAATCAGTTTGTTTTGGAAGAGGCTGCTCTTTGACCAGAAGGCTTTGCTCCAAGATGCCATTCTGGACTTGGGGAGAGATGCTAAAGGGCTCGGTCCTTCAGGCTAGATAAGTCATGTAGTAGCACGTGGCTGACGAGAAACTGCTGGACATTCTCATCTAGGAAAATCAGAAGATTTGCATGAAGCCCTGGTGGTAATCATAGTGATTATACAAACTGCTCAAGTGTGAAAGTTAAACTTTATGTAAGGTTCCTCTGTTGGTGAATGAGACTCTTCTGAATTTTTTTCACTCATTTTTTTTTTCAAGACTCATCCCACTTAAGATGAAACTGTCATCATTCTCTTCACAGTCATGTTGTTTTTCCTGTGATAAATATATGACCGTTAAGTGATAACATTTAGGAATTTGCATCACAAAATCAATCTTACAGTAAAAATACTGTATCCTGTACTGTTTGCCTGATTTCTGGAGGTGGTTTTATTCTTATATTGTTGCTGTTTTCTGCATTTCTTATTTTCAACCTCTCATGCCCTTAAAATATTGTTCAACATGAGGTTGAATTAATCCTTTAGCTTTTTCACTACAGAAAATCTCCCAGGCTACTCCTACTAAGGGAATGAGGAACTCAATGATCAGATACTCAAACAAACATGATGAGGACACATGTCCCTTGTAGGCAGTCTAACCAAACTCCTTTTTTAAAGCCACCATTGACTGAGTATGCAGCTTATATGTCTGGTGGTATAATTTACTACAATAATATTAATTTCAAATATTTGATTTTTTTTCTTTAAAATTATGCTCAACTGTCAGTTTTCATGTACCAATTTTTGGTTTGAGAAATATGGTCCCTGAAGACATTGGACCTTCATATTTTGTTTATATTGATTAAAAATGCACTGTGGCACCAAGAAGAAACACAAGCTTGAAAACAGTTGATTGGTTTTCCTTATTCCAGACACACAGAAAGCTGTGGCTGGGATTACTAAAGTGAGGAACAAGACAAAACTCTTCCGCAGGGGTAGCATGTGTGAAAACTAACGTGGGTCCTTTTGGGAGATAATATCCAAAGGAGAATCCCAAGGCCAGAAGAAAGGTGGACTCTTATGAGTTCAGGAAGCAGCAAATGAAAGCGTTAAAACTCATAGATGAGGAGGTGGTCCAGGCACAGGTGGCTTACTGGCAAGTTCTAGCAAGCCTTCAAGATACAGATAAGTCCCCTATTATTTGATCTGTTTGAGAGCATAGAAAAAGAGGGAAAGACTTTCAAGATGGCTAGCTAAATACTACTCTACCCCAAATCTCATTGTAATGACACCAGAAATATAAAAAAGTAAAAATAATCCGCAACAGAGCTCAGAAACCAGAAAGGGTCCCATTGGCAGGCTCAGAACAGTAAGAAATTCTTTTAAGTTATACAAGGTAAAATTAGTAGATAATCCCCCAAACACAGGAAACTGGAATGAAAACTCAGGGAAATGGAAAGAAGACACGTTCTAAAGGCGAGTTTTTCATCAGAACTGCAGTATAAGGCCAGTACCAGAAAGAACAGATGCTCAGAGAAAGGAGCGGGCCTTGATCAGGGACAGGTGACTATTTAAATATCACAGAACAGCTGCTCCCGCGTCTCAGTCTCCGTGAAGTTTCCTGCTGTTAGTTTCCAGAATCAAGCCACGAATGGCACTTTCTACACGAAAGTGGAAGCCCTCACGTAAAAAATTGTCGGAGAGAGCCCTAGTGCCCAAGAAGTGGATGAGGGCACTGGATAACCTAGAGCTGACATCAGTGAAATGGGCCTTTCAAGGATAATTTACTCCTAGATCTTAAGTGAAAGTTCTTGTGGCCCCACACCTACCCCCTTCTCTGCCCGTACCCTTGGAATCAGAATCTGCCTTTACACTGTCACAGGGACATCCGTTGAGGAACTAGCCATCAAAAACACAGTTTTTGGAGAAATAGGTGATAATTTTAAGATAAGCTTAATTAAGATTCTCAGAGAGAGTCAAAAGATAAAAGATAATGCATTCATTAAACAAAAATAGATTATTATGAAAAAGAGTTAGTTCTTAAAAATTAAAGATACATAGGGGTAGACTCAGATGTTTTTTAAAAAATTGAAAAGTAATATTATTCAAGAATGTAAAAAAAAGAAAAATTACAAAATAAATATTTTGAAAAAGTAAAAAAGAAAAGATTATATAAAATAAAAGCAGAAATTAATTAAAAGGAAAATCCAGCAAGAACTAAGCTAACATGAAAATTCAATAGGACACAAAGCTGGCTCCTTGTAAAGTAAAACAGAAGATGTACCTTTGGGTAATTTAAGTAAAATAAAAATTAGAAAGCACAAATAACTAATATTAGGAATGAGAAAGGAGGACCAATTAAAAATATATAAAAATAAGAATTGCAATTACAATAGCAACAGAAACTGTAGATTATCCACTGTACAATAGAATAAACATAACATGAACTATGAGAGACCCATACAAAGAAAACCTATGGAAACTATAAACCTTAACTCAAGAGAACATAAAAAAGATCTGAGTGATGGCAGATGTACCCATTTTATTGAATGAAAAGACTCAAGATTATGAAACTGTTGAATGTTTTCCTAAATTAATTATCAATCTAATCAACTCTGATTAAAACTCCATTAGTATTTTTAAATGAAAGTGACTTAGTCACTTTAAGAAAACCTAGAAGGGCAAATGAGAAAGAATAGTTAGAGTTGAAAAAGAAGAATAAGAAAAGGTAACTCACCTCACCAAACAGAGCATTCTAACATAATATAAAGTTATAGTAATCACAAAAAGTAACTTTAGCACAAAAATAAGTCAATAGTTCACTAAAATGGAATGGAAGGCCCCAAGATAGTTTGCCTTAAAAAATAGAAAAAGAATAGGTTTTTCAGAAAATATACTTTAATAATAAAGGTGGCATTTTATGGAGAGAAAAGTAGACTATTTGCTAATTGGTATTAGAAAAGTGCTGTTCATCACAAAAAAAATAAATTTGTCTACCTCATATACAATAATGAATTCCATATACATTAAACATCCAAACATTAATTATAAAAAGTGTCAAGGTAAAAAAATGCTTTTATAATTTGGGGAAGTTGAGCAATATATACATATAAAAACTAGAAATTAATAAAGAAAAATGTTGATAAAATTGATCACAAACATTTTTAATATTTTTGTATGGCTAAAGATACCATAGATGAAGTTATTAAACATCTGTTACATGCATAAGAAAGAATTGCCATACATAATACATGAAAAATTCCTGTAAATCACGAAATATAAACAAATAATTTAGAGAAAAACTACAAACTGCCTGGATTCCAATCTTCGCTATAAATGAAAGAGATTCGAAATAAAATAAATGCCTAGGGGTAGTTGTTTTCCCCCCCTTTGGTATTTATCTTGTTTGTTGTTCTCTGAGTCCCCCAGATTTGTGGGGAGTGGGTACCTACAATTAATTTTGGATAATTTTCAGACATTATTATTTCAAACATTTCTTCCACCTTGTTTTCTTCTCCTTCTGATGTTCCAGTCACACATAATAGCCTTTTTGATATTGTTTCATCGTTCTTGAATGTTCTAGTTTTTTTTCCACTTTTTTCTCTTTAAATTTGAATTCTAGACGTCTCTAAGGAACTATCTTTGAATCCACTAATTCTTTTTTCAATGTCCAGTAGATGAGCCACTGAAGACATTCTTATTTCCATTATAGTTTTCTATTTCTAGTATTTCTTCTTATTCTTACAGTTTCTGTCTCTCTTGCTGACGTTACTCATTTGGCCTTACATGCTCTTTTTCTATTAGAGCTTCTAATACATTAACTATTGTTACTTTACATTTCTTGTCTGATAGTTCCAACATCTGTGTCATATCAGAATCTGGTTCTGATGCTTGCTTTGTCCCTTCAGAGTGTGTTTATGTCTTATAATTTTCAGTTGAAAGACAGATATGTTGTACCAGTAATTACTACAGTAGTGAATAGGCCTTTAGTGTGAGGATTTATGTTCATCTGGCTTGGGGTTGGGATATGTTTAGTGTTTGTTGTAGTTACAAGTTCTAGAGGTCTCAAATTCTGCAAGAATCCTTACTTCCGTCTCCTCTCTTGGTTTTGGCACTTCCCTTGGTACTGCCACTTACAGGCAGGGTCTTGCAGTTCCTCCAGCTGTGACCCTCTGCAGGCTGATTGGTCTGGTGGTAACGTTTGCAGACCAGACAAGTCTTTAATCTGATTAAGTCTCAGTCTTTTGATGGGCCTGTGTCTTGGAATGTGTGGCCTTCACAAATGTTTCTGTTTCTCTGCCCTGAGTATAGGGCCCTCCAAACTCTCTTTCCAGTGCTCTAGTAACATCTGTCTTCGGGATTTGTTTTAGTGATACGGGAAGGCTAGGGGTTGGAATAGATGGGGAATCATCTCCTCTAAGTGGGATAAGGTTTCAGTACTGCTCCTGGAGAACAGACCTTTGTTATGGAGAAGATCCAGTAGGGTATCTACCATGGCTACGCTTCCCACCCCTGGCCAGGGCCAAGAGATCTTTTTTCTTAGATCATCACCATGAAAACCTGGAGGTGTTCCTGGGAGGGGGTGGAGGAGGGAGGGCCTCAAAACGGTGGGGGCCCCTGTGATTCAGGCCCCAGCTGTTTCTCACTCAGGGTTGTTGGTCCACACCCAGCCTCCAGCAAATTGTTACAATTGCTAGTGCATTTAAGTGGTTCCACCTTTATGGCTCCAGCAGCTTCTTTTGTATATCTCTGGACGCACCCATCTCTCTAGGCTTCAGGGTGTGGTTTATCTTGAAGCTTCAGTTCTCTGATGAATTCAAGAAAAGCCATTGATTTTCAGCTTTTCCAACTTTTTCTTGCAAGGATGAGAATGGTGACTTTCAAGCTTTTCCCATGTCAGAGTGAAAATCAAGTCTGTAAACTAAAATAGCATCTCATTTTCTGCCTATCAGATTGGCAAGTTTAAGAATAGTAATAGTCAGCGTTAGAGAAAAAGGGAGGAAGTGAGCATTTTCATACTGTGCTGGCAGGAACCTAAAGTGGGTGTCATCTTTCTTAAAGGCAATTTTATATTGTGAAAGTTTAACAATGAACTTCCACTTCCAGGATTGTATTCGACAGATAAACTCACATAAATAGGGAAATATATATGTAAGAAAATATACTAAATATTTATCTCTAATAGCCATAAATTGGAAATAACCTAAAATTCTATCCTTAGAAGAATGGCTCAAAAACAATTATGATTTCTTTATTCTGTTGTTTTTGTGTAGCCCACTAAAAACATAGGTGGAAAAATATAAAAAAAGGATAACATACCCATGACATTGCAATGTGAAAAAAAAAATAAAGTTACAGAACAATATGTAAATATATTCTCCTTGCAAAAACAAAACAAGCAAAACAACTGAGTACATGAGGCATGGGGGTGGGAATGCACAGGTATGTATTTGTATCTACCCAGAAAAAAGTCTGGAAGCGTGGGCACCAAATTCTCACAGTTAATAGTTTTTCCTTTAGCACGGAGGAGAAGCTTCCCACTTTAGAGCAGACTAACACATCTTAAAGCAAGTGTGTGTTATGTTTGTGATTAAAAACACACACACAAAGGAAGCAGATCCTATTCTTTAATTAAAGAGATAGCTGTCTGGGAAAATATGGCAATGCCCTTTAGTTCATATTTTTAAGCAATTCCAGGAATTTTAAACAAGTTGCAATTTTTGTCTAAGTAAAAGACCTCCTGGGACGGTAGCAGGGAAGGAAAGCCACTTCTCTGCTGGTGGGAGGTTGGTTGACCTTGGCCTGTGCTGGAGTGAGTGCAGGAGCTGTGTCCTTCTTACCCTTCATGGTCATTCCAGGGTCCACACCATGTCTCACACTTAGGGCCTCAGGACATAGTGCTTGAGTTAGTAGATTAAGTTTAAAAAATGGCAATGATTCTGTGACGAAGAACTCTACTGTGTACAATAGGAAAATTTGGCAAGCAGCTGATTAGAAGTTTCTCTGTTCTTACTGAATTTAGATAGTAGGCTCAAATTCTGGAATTTGGACAAGAAGTTACTAGCACCATGGCGACGCTGGGAGCATTAGCCAGACTGAGACAGCGCAGCTCATTGACTGAGAATCTCATTTGGAAACAGCAGTGGGAGTTGCCTAGGCAATTTTCTCTCTGCTAGTTCACACAAAGGATCAACTGACTCAGAAGTGACCTAAAAATATCTCATTTTAGTTTTAATTTTTACATTCAAAAAGTAATGCAGCAAATGGGGACAGAATCAAGATTACCTGGGCTTTTGGTGAGCTAGAGTGTGTTTCTACAGTATACCAGGATGAAAAGAGAGAGGGGAGACCAAGGCTTATGGAGTGCCTCCTAACTACTCACTGAAGCCCTGGGTTATGGTCACTGAGCACATGGAACCTCGTTAAATCTCACACAAGCTTGTGTGATATCGTCATCATTTTGTAAATGAGGACACTGGGACTTGGAGAACTTGGGTAACTTGTCTCAGGACACAAAGCCAGAAAGTGGCAGAGCTGGGATTTGAACACAGATAATAAGCCTTGCTCCAAAGCCCCTGGTCACCTCTTGGGCCAGTGGACTCTCTCCTGGTGGGTGTCAGCATGCCTCTCTCCTGGTGGGTGTCAGCATGCAGTCCCTGTAGAAGATTCCTAAGGGCATAGTTACTAAGAACTGACTATAGATTGGATCATCCCATCTGTAGAACTGATGCAGAGATTTTGCACACACACGGAAGATCTCCACCCCATCTCAAACTTCTAGAAACTCTGGGGAAATGACTCAGTACTACTGAACAGAACTCTCCAAATCTTGAATAAATACAGGTGTACTGTATGTTACCTCACACTTGCCCCAGGATGAAGAACACCCTCATGCTGGGACAAATCACAGTTTCCCAAGAACTGTTTACCAGGGTGTCAGTGACGCGGAGACAGTCACTTGTTATAAATACCCTCATGGAATAAAGACCTTCATTTACTTTTCCATTGTATTTGCTAACTCAGATGGTTTCTGTCTTTATTTTCCCCACAGCAGAAAGCTAACATACAGGAGTGCTGCAGCTCTCAGCATTTCTGTCGCCTTTCATTCCTTCTCCACGGTGTGTTATGCCTGGTGCTTTGGCCTCTGTCACACGATGTTAGGTGCGGTGCCTCTTTCCTTGACACACTGTCCTGGAGCTCCAAGGCCAGCGGGTGTCATGACCTGGCCCTTGGCTTCCTATTGTCTGTCCTCCCACAGCTTCGCATATTTTTTTGTTTTTTTGGTGACAACTTTTTCCACCATGTTCCCCAGGACCTGAACCAGTGTGCTAATAGGGAGCCAGGGCTTGGCATTGGATCACTTGGGGCATTTACTTGAGACTTCAAATGTGCTACCAAAGGAAAGATATTAGCAGATTCTTCGGGTATAAAACAACACAACATTCAGTTTGGATGATGGCAAAGGTGCCTACCTGTAACTGGATGCCACATGAACAGCGGACGCCTGAGATTGGAAAGATAAATATTTATAGGGATTTGAACTGGGAGGCGGTAGCATGATCTTTGGTTGTGAATGTAGCCACAGCCTTGGGAATCTGGCCAGGCTGTGTAAACTATATGTGTTACCGGGAGAGGGGATGTTTTCTCTTGCAAGGAGGTAACTAGGAGGGCGGATATGCCAGACTGGGACCCCTGCCTCCTTCCCTCTTTCAATGGTGCATGCACCAGTCCCCATATAATGTGTCTCCTTGGGTCCCACTGGGAACTGGGCAGTTCCTCCCCACCAAGGGGTGTGAAGTTAGTGCTCCAACTGGCAGAGTGTCCCACTGCAAATTACAGTAAATGGTCCCAGTTCCAGGGACAATAGGGTTTGGTGCCCTCACTATCATGGCCAAGCCGCAGAGTCCATCCTTTCAGAACAACCCAGCTGTCAGTACACAGGGTCAGGCCAAGGTTCAAACGCCAATTGCCATCCAGGTGGGTGGGTTACCCTGGCCTGAGCCGTCAGTGTACCAGGCTCCAGTAGAACTTCCCGCTACTTCTGTGCAGATTACAGAGCCCAACACAGGACAGTGGAGGGAGCATTTAGAGGTTGTATGTATTCACAGGACCTCATAGATGCTACATCTGTGGAAACAGAGCACTCCTCTGCTGTAGGCAGGCATGCCATTTAGTCAGCCTAGGAGCCTGAGCTGAGGCAGGGGCCAGCCAGTGGAACATGAGGTCCATCCACCCTTTGATGGCAAGTTCTTAGTCTGGCTGCTCCATCCAGGTGTATCTGATCTCTGCCCTCTTTCATTGCTGGGACCAAAATCCCAGGGGTACTCGCCCCTTTCACTGTTTTTGTCATATTTTCCCACCCATACCTTCCAGGGTTACTGAGATGTCTAATTCAAATGGCAAAAAAAAAATGCCTGTGAGATCCCAAGAGATTTTATCTGTTTGACCAGTATTTTTGCTCTCAAAGGCAGCCTGTTATTTCCCTCGCCAGTCCCATATGGCCGTTATTTACAAAGTGATATAATGGGTGAAGGCATTACACCAAACGGTATAAAGTTCACCAATACCCCAGAATTCCCACAAAAGCTTGTACCTCTTTTACATTTTTTTGGTGTGGGGTACCTTCATACTTTTTCTATGACAACCTAGGAGACAATACAGGTCTAACTCAACCATTTGACTCCCCAAAATTTTTCTGCAGTGCGCGGACCTTGCATTTTCTGCAGATTCATTGTCTGTCATCTGGTAGGTGCTCCGGTGAAGCCAGGCAAGCTTTTCTGTAGCAGGAGCAGATGTTCACGGCACCAGTGTCGATCAAACAGTGACTATCTCTGGGGACCAATTAATGGTGAGTTCTGCAGGAGGCCCCTGATTGCCCCCTATGGCCCTCATCTAAGGGCAATCGTGGCCTTCATCCTATCCTTGGGAAGGGGGAGGCACCCAGCCACAAAGGATGAAACACCAGATGGCGTCTCCTGCTCCAACAGTGTCCACTGGGGTAGCTGAGGGGATGGAACGAAATTGCTGTCTGGCCTCAAAGCCTTCCATCATCCTAATACTGCATTGGGTCGATGATCGATCTTTTCTCTCGGGGTGCCGGAGGTCGTTTGGGGGTTAGCCTCCCAGGCCCTTTCTTTCCCACTGCATTCATCGTCCCCTCTAATTTGCCTCTGAGTCCCAACCTTCCCCACAGCTCAGACATGGAGCCCAGTTCGTTTCCCCCAGGTCTGTAAGTGTCTTGTCCCACTATGGAGCCTAGCATGGAGATAAATGTCTGGTACTATGTACTAGGGGCCCTATGCAAACTCTTTGCTTTTGTTCCTACTGTAAAAGTGGATTGGTCAGGTCCCTCAAACACTGGGGCATAGACTGCCCAGCTCATGCCCAGATCTCCAAGAGTTTGCTATACTTCTATGGACTTCTAGGGCCCCACTTGCCCAGGCCTCCCTTGCAGGAAAGAATGATCCAATCTCTGTGAGATCTGGCAGCAGTCTTATCATGGAAGTCTCTCCTCCACCCCCAGGGCCCAGCACTTGGGAAACCAGCACAAACCTGTATACTAGGTACACTAGGTACACTAGGAATGGCCTAAGTCTGGGGCACTTCAGGCCAGACTGCAGAACTTTTCAGTAGGATTCCTTCCCTTTCCTCTGTGTAAATGTCAAGACCTGACAAGGGTGTTTGGGATTTTCCCCTTTCCTCACCAGCCTGCCCCCAGCCATTCCTTGTTTACTAGGCTCCCTTCATTTATTCCTGGGAACTACTTCCCCTGATGCCCAACCACACACACCCTACCCGCCAGAGAAGACTGAAAATGGAGGTACCAACCCCACCTGAGCCCTAGTTCCCAGCCCTGGGATCACAGACACAGGCTGATCACAGACAATGACAGGTTCTGCCTCTGGTTTATTTGTACAAATAACACAGGAGGACACCAACTCCATGCAGACAGCAGCCCAGGGGTCACACCCGTCCTTCCATCTTCACATCAGCAGCCAGAGACCTCTACTGTGGAGCCTTATGGGGGCTTGGGCACATTTGGGAGGCTGAGCTTGAGCCTAAGCAGCAGCCTGAGGCTTGGTTTGAAACTTGGCCTTGGACTTTGGCTGGCAGAGTCTGTGACCCTTGACAATAAGGGTACAAGCACATTTCCCAAGCTTGGGGCGAGTGATGTAGACAAGTAGACTGAGCTTGTGGCTGCTGCCCTTTGGGATCTTGGCCTTGTTCTCCTTGGGCTTTACGAGGGCCTGGATAGCCTCCGCACGTGCACTCATAGCCTTGACGCTGTTGGCCTGCATCTTCTTCCTGTGCTTCTTGGCAAAGCATGTGTTCTTCAGGAACTTGGGGTCTACCCCCTTAACAGACAGATTCTTATCTTTGTGACCGGGGTTTCTTGATGCCTCTTCTGTGCCGTTTTCAGGACTGGTTGTGCATGGTGTGGTTCTTAGACTTGGCCATGTCTGCACCGAAGCCCGCAGCTCCTAAAGTGCCTGGGACTGGTGGAGACTTTACAAATCTTTTACACACCAGTAGCGCCTACTTTTATTTCTTCAGCCTTATATCTTCAGTCAGATGTCCAATACAAATCTCCCATATAACAGAGCTGATTCCTACCTTCATCTCAAACCTATTCCTCCCCTCTCCCCTGAATTCAGTTCTCCATCTCATAACAACACCCTCCATTTCGTTGTTGAGACCAGAAAGTTTTCCTGGTTTCCTACCTTTTCTTCGCTCCCAGATCTAAGTCTTCAGCAAGTTTGGAAATTCTGCCTCCCAAACATCTTCAATCCATCCACTTTCATGTCATTGCCAATTTTAAGCCACCAATCTTTTGCCTCAACTACTCTAGGCTGTTTTTGCTTCCATCTGTTTCATGTAAAGCAGACAGAACGATAACTTTAAAACATAAATAATATGGATATCTTGCTTGAAATCTTTCCAGTTGTACTTTACTCTGGTCTATAGGAGGTGCATTGTCCAGCCCCTACCTACCTCTGTGATTTTATCTACTTTTGTTTAATTCCCAGCCCTGCAATCACGTTGTCCTTCCTATTCCTTGAACTTATCAAGCTTATCTTTTGGGTTTTGCTGAATGTTCCCCATTCTTCCCCAGATTTTCCATGGCTGCAGCCTTTCTCATTATTCAGGTCAAAGCTCCCATCTTCCATGACCCCCTTAAAGTAGTTATTCCTTATTTTGCCAGTCAATCTCTATGATAACATCCTGTTTTAGTTTTTTTAGCACTTATAATGATCTAAAATTAATTGATAGAATTTAATTATTTATTTGCCTGCTTATTTTCTGCTTCCCCTGGTAGAACGACAGCTTCACATGAGCAGGGATCTTTCCTCTCTTGTTCAGGGTTGTATCTCCAGAGCTGAGATTCTCTTACTAAAATAGTAGTAGAAATTAGGCAATTTTTCTCTCTGTCAGCCTACAGAATAATAGATCACTAACTCAGGAAATCACCTAAAAATAGAACATTTTAGTTTACATTTTTGCATTTTAAAAAATGTAGTGAATGGGGTCAGAATTAGAATTCTAAATCAGAATCAGACCTGCACATAGTAGGTGTTCCATAAAAGTTTGTTGACTATTAAATGCACAACTACTTGATCATGATTACATAGGAGAAAAATGTTACTCTGTCCTAACTCAAGGCTATAATTATGATAAAAAAGCATTGTACTCATTTTAAGCAGCATTCTAATTAAATGACAAACTCTGGCTGTATTTAAATATACATTGCATTGTGTCATGGCTTTCTAGATCATTTATCACATTAGTTGGACATTGCAAAACATTCACCACTTGAATTCATCCCAAGAAGAATAGTGTGGGGAGACCTGCTTTTCTAACAGTGACCAGCTGCCCGTGGCTGTTTGATTTTCAACACTTTGGACCTCTAACATCTCTTCAAAATGCTGAGATAGCCAAATAAGGGCTGCTCTGATTACTGACCTCCATCTCCCCTTGAAAACAGGCCCTCCCAGTTAGTTAATCTGGACCGTGGCAGTCCTGGCTCCCAGCCAACAAGCTCACAGTGAGGAGGGCTGATTGCCTTTGAACACCACCTTTCCTAAGCAGCAGTCCAGAGTGAGGACTCTGATCCTCGGGGTAGGTGCAGTGGAGTTGGTTTTGCTCCTTCTTTTCCCTTTAACAAACAGTTATATATTATTTATTCTCATCATCACTCACAAAACATCTGAAAGCAAAGATGCAGAATGCCGAAACACACGAGAAGCCTGAGGTTTCCTTTTGCCTCCTAAAGAGTACTTCTAAATAGAGGCATTCTATAAACAGCTGCATGTTCTTTTGGAGAGGAAATTGGAGGAACTGGCTGGCTGGAAAAAAAAAAACCAAGAACGTAGAGCCGTATGACTGCCTCTTCTTCTGATCAATTGTGGGTAAACCTGAACGAACAGAGGATACAGGGATCCTTTTATTATCTACAAACTAAGCCCAGGGCGTGTGGTATGGCCCAGAGCAACTTCTTCAAATTGAAGTGGATATTCTTTAACTCTAGGTTAAACAACAATATAAAATTAAAAATAGTCTTGATAAGTTGAAAGTGGAGGTGGGGCATATTTATTTCCACTAGCTATCTCTTGGTTAGATTCTGTGGATCAGCTAAGTTGAATAAAGTTGTCTTTTGAAGGTTGTAAGTGATTTATTTCAGCATTCTGTATCAACAAAGAGTGCAAAATGAGTTCAGGTCAGATTTGCATTGATTTGAAGGAGGAAGAACATACAGATCATAATGAATGTAATAGAGAAAGATTTCCTGAGAAGTCACAGCAGTTAAATTCTTTGGGCTATTTTTTTTTTTTTTTAATCTGGAAAGGGGGATGCAAGATGACTTACACCTGCAAGGGAGTTAGACCACTCTGTTTGTTCTTAAGACTCAAGGAAGCCAAAAGTTAATTTGAGTTTAGTTGTGGTTTCTGCACACATTGAAACACAAAGCACACTGATCAGCTTAAAGCTGTTCCCTTGAAGATTGGTCATTAATGCAATTTTTGAGTTATTTGACAGCAATAGTACTGCATGTGTGCCACCCCTGTCCTCAAGATGACCCCAGAACCAAGACTCTTCAGTCTATTGAACTCAAGTAACGGAAATGTGGCCACACCTTTTACAAAGTGAGAAGTCCTTCAATAAGGTAGATCTGGTGCCTAGTCCAAATATGGACACATTTAGAGCTGAACAAACACTGACTGATTGGAATTCCTTTGTGCTTTCTCTTGCCCCTTGACCCTGTACTATAATTGGCCAAGTTCCCAAACCCTCCAAATTCGCCCTGCCAGCACTACCTCATGCCACTCTTCCCCTCAACCCTTAAAATTTATCCAGACCCCAGGTCAAGGAGACAGATTTGAGCAGTGCTTCCTATCTCCTGCTAGTCCGTTCAGAATTAAATAAATAGCTCTGTCCTCTCCCAAAACCAGTGTCAGAGTTTTGGCTTCTATGGGCATCGATCAGCAAATCTTTGTCTGGTAATAATGTCAGCACTAATATGTATAAGGTCGTGGCAATTCAGAGTTAGAACTTTCGGAATTTTCAGACATGAACTAGCATTTCAGGAACAAAGGATGGTGAGGACAGAGGCCTGGAAGTGTGTTCTGGAAGTTTTAAGCCATTTACTAGAGCTGAGAAGACGGGGGTGGGAGGGGGATGGAGCTGGAGAGGCAGGCAGGAGCCCAACTGAGAGGCCTTGGAATTTATTCTGTAGATAAAGAGGTGTCATTGTAAGTTTTAGCAGGAAAAAATACATGACTATTGTAGTCCTGTTTTCATTCATTCGTTTGATTGTCAATTCAAGGATCACTTACAGAATGTGTGTTCATTGTATTAGGCCCAGGTACTAATAAAGGTGAATAGAAAACAATCTCTTCTTCTGAGAGGTTAACCACCCAGTACAGGGTACTGTCATAAGAAAATCAATGTAAGGCACTGTGATAAGCACTTCAAAGGAGCCGTCTGCAAGGTGCTATGGAAACACAAAAACAAACAGGGGAGGTAATGGATGATATCGTTCAGAGAGTCCTAGGTAGGAGAGGAAAAAGGTTTTCCCTCCACCTATCTCAGGTTTATTGGCTGGGTCTCTGCAAATCAGATGGACAAAAGACAGATTAACGAGGGGAAAACAAGCAGAAATTTCTGCACACATACAAGCACGTTGGGAGTACTCAGTGATGAGTAACTCAAAGGGGTGGCTAGAACCTAGACTTCACAGAAGTCTTAAGAGAAGCACAGTATGTTTTTAAGGAAGTGACAGGACAAAGAAAAAGGGCTGAGTTTCTAGGGCAGCAAATCATAAGAAGTTAAATATATGGGGGAACAAATGGAAGATAAGGACTAGTTAGTAACATTTGTTATGTTGATATCTCTGGGGTCATTAACTTCTGTCCTTCCTGGTAGTGAGGGGACAGAACACCTTAACAAATTTGTGTCTTGGTTTTAGGCAAATGAGGGGAGGGCAGAGAGCTTTTCTTGTACCTATTCTCTCTTAATTGTCTTCAGCTCAAAAGAATCCTTATGTCAAAGTGGCATACTTTGGGGTGATATATTCTGTGACCCTTCACTGAACAGAAGACAAATATCAGTCAGAAAAACAAACATTAAGAATTTCAACAGAGAACATTTAATGTAGGGAATTGGTTAATCAGGTCTTGGAGAACTGAAAATGCAAAAAAGGGAACACAGGTTTCATACAGCTAGTAGCTTTAGGAAGCAACTCCCACCTCCTAGGTCTGAACAAACAAAGGAAAGAGATTGGGGTTATCAGAATTTGGGAGCTTGGAAAGGTACCTCACAGAGAAGTGACTCAGACCTGTTGGCCAGCTGGTGCTGGTGTTTTTGAGGAAGGTGGAATGAAACTAGTTCTAGGAGTGCCAAAAGAAACTGGAGACTAGAAACAACTCCTGTTACCAGGATGAAGAGTCATTGCTGGGTGACATTACAGGAAAAGCAAGCAAATTGCAAGGAACAAGTCCTTTCAACTTCCTCATACCTTCCAGTCTCCCTTTAGCGCCCCCTATAGGCAGAAACCAAAAGGATTTCTGCTGACAAAAGAAAAACATGGTTTGCCACATTCCAACCCCAAGGTCACTAAAGAGGGAAGAAAGGTGGGTTTGGAACTGACAGAAAGTAGCTTCGTCTCCCATTTGAAACTTTAAATCTGCCCTGGCTGGTGTGACTCAGTGGATTGAGCGCTGGCCTGTGAACCAGGGGGTCACCAGTTTGATTCCCAGTAGAGGCACATGCCTGGGTTGTGGGCAAGGTCCCCGGTGAGGGGTGCGTGAGAGGCAGCCACACACTGATGTTTCTCTCCCTCTCTTTCTCTCTCCCTTCCCCTCTGTCTAAAAATAAATAAAAATAAAATCTTTGTAAAAAGTTTAAATCTTATAAAGTAAGAAGGCTGACTTAAAAGGATGGCATTTCAGTCAGAAGGAAACTACATGCAAAGGCATGATATCATCACAGTGCTTGGTTCTCTTGGGATTACAAATACTGAAATCAGTTGTAGCTGGAATGCAAAATGCGTTGGGAAAGTATTGAGCAGTGGACTTGGACCGGTAGGAAGGGGCCATGTGGCATGCAGGGTAGGGAAGCCCATGCTAAAGGCAAAGCAGGATAATATTTTTAAATATTTCTAGTTGTGTTTTTCTCTTCCTGTATTTCAGGTTTTTGTTTTCTTTTTTCATTTTCATAGCCATTCAGAAGAGACCTTGAATCTGAGGCTTACTGTCCTAGGGAAGGGGAGTATTTGATACAACCGTGGAACAAAGAGGTTATTGCCTAGGTTTTTGAAAATCAGAATTGTTTTTAACTCCTGAGGGAAACAAAATAGCTGGAGGGCAAGTCCTTTAGAGTTGCAAAAGTCTGATGTTTTGAGACTGAAAAAGATTGACTCAAAACTCCAAAAGCTCTCTCCCTTCCTCTCTCTCTCTTAAATCAATTTAAGGGAAAAAACAAAACAAAACAAAACCACCCAGCTTTATCAAGAGCCAAGAAACCGTAGTTTATTCTAAGGAGCCATAAAGTAAGAATACACAAGCTGGGATATCAGGCAAGCTCCTGTTCCCCAGGACAGTTCCGGTAGCAGCTGAGAAGGCACCGATGTCAGATTGGAGTGCTCTCTCTGTGTTTAGTCCTCACGCCCTACTCTGGGTCAGACCTGGGCAGGGTGGGAAGTGTCTGTGTGTCCATGAACTTCCTGAGACATTTAGCCAGGAGTTCCAGAACAAAAAGTTTATTCCTCAATGCCCTAGCTGCAGCCTGTTTAAACTGCCTGCTCCTTAGAGAAGCTGGTGTTGGTGTGAGGCCACAATGGTAATAAGATTTGTCTGGAGACGGTGTATCCCCACATAGTATAAATGGTTTTCTTGTTTTTGAGCTTTACGAAAATGACATACTGTCTGTATGGAACATGATTTTGTAACATTATTTCATGGAGCTGCAGTTCATTCATTTATAGTTAAATGTAGTGCATTGTGAGAATATTTTATAATTTATTAATCTATTTTCTGGTCAATGGATATTTGTGTTGTTTTTCATTTTTACTCTTGTGAATAGTGAGGCTGTGAACATGACATGCATTTCATTAGGATGGAATTGCTGGGCTACCAGCTATATGATTGTTCTAAGATAATGCTATTTTCCAAGCTGATTATACCAATTTAATTCTCAGAAGTATTTTTAAGAGTTTCTGTTGACTGTATTCTTTCCACCACCCGGTATTATCTGACTTCTTAATTTTGTCAGTCTAGTGAGTAAGAAATGTTATCCCATTATTATCTTTATTTTAATTTTCTTAGTTATTAAAAAGATTGGACACCTTTTCACGTGTCTATTTGCCTTAAGGATTTCTCTTCTCTGCAGTTCTTTTGTATGTTCTATGCCTTTTCTAACAAGTCATTTGCCTTTTGATATTAATTGGTAGGAGATCTCTAGATATTCTGGACTCTAATCCTTTGTTAATTATAGTTCTTACAAACATCTATTCTAGCTTGTGGCTTGAGTTTTTGCTTTCTTAATGGTGTCTTTTGAGAAACAGATGTTCTTAATTTAATTTTATTTTTTAAAATTTTTTTGTGCTCCGCCCTGGCTGGTGTAGCTCAGTGGACTGAGCGCGGGCTGGGAACGAAGTGGTCCCGGTTCGATTCCCAGTCAGGGCACATGCCTGGGTTGCGGGCCAGGTCCCCATGGGGGCTATGTGAGAAGCAACCATACATTGCTGTTTCTCTCCCTCTCTTTCTCCCTCCCTTCCCCTCTCTCTAAAAATAAATAAAAATAAAAATCTTGAAAAAAAATTTTTTTTTTGTGCTCCACTTGTTTGGAGGGAAACCTTTTTTTAAAAAAATATTTTATTTATTTATTTTTAGACAGAGGGGAAGGAAGGGAGAAAGAGAGAGAGAGATCAATGTATGGTTGCCTCTCATGTGGCCCCCACTGAGGACCTGGCCCGCAACCCAGGCATGTGCCCTGACTGGGAATCAAACTGATGACCCTTTGGTTCCCAGCCCACACTCAATCCACTGAGCTATACCAGCCAGGGCAGATGTTCTTAATTTTAATGTAGTAAATTTTATCAGTCTTTTCTTTAATAGTTAGAATTTTGTGTCTTATATTAGGTATTCTTCTCTACTCTGTCATAAAATTTTCTTCCCTTTTCCTTATCCTCTGCGTCTAATTCATCAGCAAGTTGGTAGATGCTACCTCTCAAGTCTCTTTGGCATCCGTCTACTTTACTCCATCTGCACCGCCATTGTCCCAGTCTAGGCTCCCATCCTCTCTTACTTTGACTATAGCAAGGCAACAGCCTATTAATGAGTCTCTCTCCTCCTGTTCTTGCTTAACCATAATTCACTTTCCACTAAGCAATCAGAGTAATCAAAGGGTTAGAACAGAACATCGACTACCTCAGCTTAACTGCTTCCAAAGCCTTATTACACTTAAAGTAAAATCCAAACCATTTATCATAGCCCACAAAGACCTACAAAAGTGACTGTTGCCTACATCTTGCATCCCTGATCCCAATTCCATTCCCATTGGCCTCCTTTTGTTTTCTTAAATATGCTGAGCTCTTCCCCATGTCAGGGCCTCTGCATGTGTTGTTTCTGATGCCTTCAGCTCTTTGCATGGCTTTTACCTCCTCATCAGTTTTCTATCAGCTCAGATATCCTCAGAGGGGCCTTTCCTGAACCCCAAACATGGAAATTACTTTGTCTCTTTATTGGTTTACATATTTATTCCAGACTAGAATTAAGTTCTTTGAGGACTAGGACCTTGTCTATCTTGTTCATCATTATATCCCCAGCACCTGAAATAGTGCTTGGCACAGAAGGGAATGTTCAATAAATATTTACGGAAGGGATGTAAGCTTTGCCCAGAGGAGCGTGTGGTGTGCTAGGGAAAGAGGACAGACAACTGAGGCTTTTAGAGCATCTTACTATTTTTTCAACCACATGGAAAAATGGACAGGCAAATGGACTTGGTATAGAAAAGATGAAAGAAAAGTGGAAATACTGATGTGTTAGTGTTTAAATATTAATGGTATTTCCTTCTTTCTATTAGTTGTGCTATTTGTGTAATAAATTCGAATTAGTAGAGAAAATTAACTTTGTGTTCATATATACTCATAATGAAATAAGCTATAGGGAGCTTATGAAAACAGTTTATCCTTATGATTTTGGAAGAAATGAAACCTATAAGAAAATATTCATCTGGGTATTCTTTATCCCCTTGTCTGACAATCTAATTTATGCCCCAAATACTGAACTTATACCTTTGTTTTAAAATCTTAAATAATACTTTTTTGCTAAGAGTGCAGTTATCTCGTATTTTTTATGTCTAATCTCCAGGGTCCAGCAGAAGTAACACCATTGAGTGTGGTTGGTAGGGTATATGAATTTCTTGCATGAGATGGACAGCAACTTGAACATTTCACCTAAAATGTCATATGGTGTGCTTGAGTGTGATATTGTTATGTTACAGAGCTACACGCTTATGATTTTGTAATAAAAGATTTGTTATAGATTACCAGCTCATAGAAGAGAGGTGTTATTTGTGATGGACCCTGTATTTTGGAGAAGGAAAGGTTTAAACAATTCTCAATATATTATTTTTATTTCAGCTTCAGTTATTGTCTAAGTAATATTTTAGTTGGATCTATAACTGAAAATGTACTATGGCTAATACATATTCTGTTTTAAAAATAGAATATGCTGGAAGAGTTAGTAAAAGATAATAAATATGTACTAGCTTTTTTAAACTTATTTATTTAACAAGTTCATATCTAGTACTACTATAGGCCCCACACTGTTCTAAGTACTTCAATATATGAACCCATTTAATTGAATTCTTATAAAGCCCTATGATGTAGGCACTCTTATTATCTCCATTTTATACGAGGAAACTGATACACGGAGAGGCGAGATAACTTTCCTGTGTAATAACACAGTTAGTAACAGATGCCAAAACCGAGATTAAAATCCAGGCAGTTCTTGCTACTGGATGTTTGCTGTAATTGGATGTGATAATGATCAAAAGTTGGTTAAGTAAATGAAAATATGATCTTTGTCCAATTGAAATAATTTTGCCATACGCTTGTTATTTTGAAGAGTCGCTTGTTCTGAAATATCATGAGAAGAGCTAGTAACACAGACAGACAGTTGAAGTCTCACTTAGCACACATAGTATTCTGAAAGATACCAGCAATATTCCCAAGGTCAGGGTCATGATGGACCATTTTGCACCTTGTGCAGGACAGCACTCCTAAGGTACCACTCACATAGGCTCAGCGTGAATGGTACCTCCTGGAGTTGTTTCGGACATAACCATCTGCAGTGGTCCTGTCAGGGGCCTGAAGATTTATTGCCTATCTTAGAGTATGACTTCCAAATGGGACATCCTTCTCTCTCTATAGTCCATTTTTAGTTTTACATCCGTGAGATATATTGCTAAGAGAATGTATTAAAATTTCACTCTGTGTGCTGGATAACTGTCATGTCTCTTTCCTTTTCATTTCACCAGACAGAAAAAAAAATGCTTAAATGTTTAAATTTCCCCATATATAGTACACTATAGAGATACTTTTTTTCTTATGTGAAATGTTATGATTTTAAATGCCTTTCTGGGTATTTTTGGAGATAACAACAAATCTAAGCTGAGATTCCGTGAAAGGCCAAATCCATTTCTTAGTCCACTTACCTTTAGACAGTTTGAGAGCATCCTATTAAATTCTTAATTTAGTGAACTGTCAGTCAGTTAGTTTGGTACTCCCGGTCCATCAGGCTTAGCCCTAAAAGGTAGGTGCTGTCCTTTGCAGTTAGAGGAGTCGTGGGTACATGGGTCCTGAGTGGTCCTTTAGGCTAATTTCTCGAAGCAGAGAGCAGCCAGGCACATGCAGTTGGTGGGTGGCAGGAATGAAACTTGAATCTTAAACACTTACTTTTTTGCTTTTTCCTTCTGTATCTCAATTCATCTTATATCACTATAGAAAACACAGAATTTATCTTGTGCAGATACTTTAAGTCACTATGTTCTAACCTTGTTATTTGCCCTTATCCACATTCTTTGGGACAATCAGTAGCATCCTTTGAGCACTGAATATGATCTACCTCATCTTTAGGAAGGAAATTCCAAACTAGCTCAGAAATATAGACTGGTGGTTTATTAGCCATCACTCAGGAGGTAGGGCTCCACTAGTCATTGTGTGAATTAAATAACTGGTCGATCAACTTCTGTGGGCTTTTCTCAATTATGAAATGAGATTGTTGGACTTGCTAGGTACTTATAAGCTCTTATATTTCATGTTTCTATAAACTATTATTGTGAGTCCCAGTTGTCTTGTCTTTAAGGTGCATTTGGAACATATAACACTCCTTTTAGAAGATTAAATGAGATCATGTTTTTGAGTGGCCTAGTCAATTTTGCTACTCATTTTTCACATGCTGCTTTCAGTGCTTAGTACTCTAAATTGAACTATTTAACAACATACGCAATTTGTGATTGTCAAAGTCATTAAACTTCCATCCTCTTAGTTGGTTCTTACTACCTCCCTCTGAAAAATTATAAATCATTTTATCATCATTATCACCATCCCATTTTACAGATGGAGAAAATGAGGCACAGGGACTCCAAGTTATCCTTATAATAAACAAGCAATGGAGAACAAACTCAGAGCTCATATCTTCTTATTCCAAAGCCTCTAACCTTTGTCATATAATATACATCATCCTTTTGGTTTGCATTTGTTAATTGGGGTCATCTAGAATGGGGCCTGGAGGTATATAGCATCTGGCTTCATCCCTATTATTTCCTTCATTCCTCCCTTCCCCAAGAATGCCCAGAGTGGATGTGCACACGGTCACCATGACTTCCTTCAGCAGTGCTCCACACTTGGAAAAGTACCCCCTTCCTCCCTACCATGACCCAACACCATCAAAACTCCCATTTCCTCTGTCTTGAAGACAACAAACTGTTTGGAAATGGGTTTGCTGAAAAATGCATGCTAAGATGTAACAGCTTTTAGTATTAATCCCATCTCTGCATAGATACTTCATAAGTGGGAACTTGGAGAGATATTGCCTTCTGCTGAAGGAGTTAGTCTCCCATCTGTATTTCAGGCAGTGTGGCAAATTGGAGGCAAAAATATTTGGGGTAGGCCCGGCTGGTATAGCTCAGTGGATTGAGCGTGGGCTGGGAACCAAAGGGTCGCCAGTTCAATTCCCAGTCGGGGCACATTCCTGGGTTGCAGGCCAGGTCCCCAGTGAGGGCCATGTGAGAGGCAACCATACATTGCTATTTCTCCCTCTCTTTCTCCCTCCCTTCTCTTCTCTCTAAAAATAGATAAATAAAGTCTTTAAAAAATATTTGGGGTAGAGGCTTTTCTTAGTAATCTTTCTAAGTAATCACTTCTTCCTTTACCTACCCACAAGGCTTCACTTGCACCAGCCCACAAGTTACGGAACTTTGGATACATCTTGATCCTAGTACAGAACCGCTTTCACCAGCCTAACAGGGACTCGACCATTCCCAAAGTAATTCTGGACATCTGACAGCATCACTCCACAAACGTTCCTGAGAGCTCACTGTGTGCCAACACCACACAACACACAGGCACTTGGACAGCCTGGGATGTGGATTCGATGAAAACACTATGTGATTGAGGTTCTTTCAAGTGACAAGGTACAGGGACCTACTCAAGGTACTTCAGAAGCCAGAAATGACTGGAAAAGTAGATGGGAGACTGCAGAGCATGAGAAGCAGCTCGCAGCCGTCCGGGTCTCACAGAGCACCGGGACAGGGGACAGTAGGCAGCAGCAGCTTCTGGCTTCCAATGCCTTCGGACTGCAATAAGGGTTCTGATCATGTGGTCTTTGCCTCACGCTCATTTATTTATCCTTGCTCTAGTGAGTACAATATTAGTGTGATTCAGCTACTATTTGTCTTTATTTATTTTCCTTTCTCTTCTGATTAGCTTGTCCCCACTTCATGGCTTCTGCTACCTCATTGCTTCTGCTTCAAGCCTTTGAAAGCCATGCCTCCGATCTCTGCTGCTCTCTCCTGCCTGGAGCTCCCTTTTTGTAACTCCATTCAAAGGCTCCAAGAGAGTCTATTTGAGTCTCTTGGTCACTGTCCAGGTCTGAGCATCTCTTTTAGGTTAAGTTCCCCAAACAGCGCCCCCTCCCCCATGAGTTCCCTGTGGGCCACACACACAACACACCGCAGGTCCCTGGGACTCCGAGGAGTCCACCTGGGAGATTTCTTTCTCGGCTTATTTTAACAAAAATCCTTTCTCAACCAAAATCAAAAAGCAATACTAGACTAGCTAGAGGAGTATGACAGGTCACTGTGTATTTCGTGGTAATTTGGAAGAAAAGGACAGGCAGGACATTGGCTCTTCCTCCCTCCCGCGTGGCTCTGTCTGGGGCCAGGTGAAGCACACGCTTTGACCTTTCTCTCACTGCACATCGCGATGGCGGTTACTCATCACTTTGAGACATTTTTTTCCTCATCCTATTCTCAGTAACAATCATTCTTTTATTCCTTATTGGTCTTGATCTTCTCTATTTAGTTATGAAATCGATCTTTAAAGTAGCCCATTCATTCTCTCTTTGTCTTACTCTCTTTCTTTTCCAATTCTTTTCCAAGAGATAGATATGGTAGTTATGAAGCTTTGGTTGCAAACCACAGAAAACCTGCATCAAGTCAGTTTAAACAATGTAGGTGATTTAATGGTTTATATTACTAAATGATCCAGAGATCTGTATAGCTTCAGGCAAAGGTTGATCTAGAAGTAAAATGATGACATATGGGACCTGGCTTATTTCACTTTCGCTATTCTGCTCTCCATGGTATTGGCTTTATTTTAAGGATAGTCCGCATCAATATCCTAAGATAACCACCCACTGCTTCAGAGTTCTTGTTCATCTGGAAAAAGAGAATGATTTTTTTCTCAGCAAAAGCCTCGAGACTCACTTTGATTGGATGAACTTAGGTCACATGCCCCTTTGAACAAATCTCTGTGGCCTGGGGAGAGAATGCCATTGACTAGTTTAACCTAAGCCACATACTTAAATCTGGGGCTGGAAGTAGGTTCAGCTTTTCCGGAGCCTCTTGGATTACCATACAGGGGGCTGATAAGGAAGTGAACAGGAAGTGATGGAAGCTGAGGAGACCACTAACCAAAGACTATGATAACAGGCTGGAGAGAGGTCCTCTCCTCGTATGAACGGCTGCAGTGGCCAAATCCTCTCAGGTTTTTTCATTTGAGAATGAGAGCACACGCTGTGTAAACCAAATTTGATGCTTCTAATGTGATACAAATTGACTTTCATCAATAGGCACGAAAAACAATCATTACCCTCTGGATTTTGTGATTTTATAAAGCATTGGATTCTATACTTCAGTGCTCTCACGAGGGATGCTTTTTTGTTTATGCATTTTAGTCATTTTCAACATGCTCTAAATTGAAACAGATAATGTATTTTTCCCCCTTCTAGTGTAAAATGGAATAAGCAACAGCACACTGCAGGAAGTCAGTCTAGCCACAGCAAATCTGTACTTGTTTTTGTGAGAGAGGATGGGAAGAATGAATGTTTGCCCTGTGGCATTAATTTCCTGTTTCATGTTCTCCAAGAGGCATTTGGAAAATGCCCAGCAACACAGATGTACATAAATAACATACATAACTTGTTTTCATGGGTGGAAGAGGAGTCTGAAAAATTATGACAAGGCTGGTTTTTCCTCACCTCCTGGTAGTTGGTGAGTCGCTCTACCTTTAACTTGATGATTCGCAGGATGGCTCATCCCAAGTGCAGCATTAGAAGGACAAGCAGTGTAGGAGTAGCGTGGCATTTGGCTTCTTAGCCCAAATTCTTATTCATTTAAGGCTACTTTAATCCCAAAGTTGGTTTGTGCCAGCTGGAGGTTGCCTTCATGTTGCCTTTAAGAAGTATATACAAATGATTGCTTTTTTAAAATACAAGGACAATTTTCTAAAAACAATAACCACAACAACAAAAAACAACCAAAAAATAAAAAAACAAAAAACCATACCACCTCCTCTCCAAACAGAAACCCATCTGTAAGACGTGCAGACCAATTTGTCTTCAAACCACAGGAAAACATATGTACATACCGCACAGCATCTGTCACGGTGTGGGCAGCTGTGTGCTCAGCTCTGCAGTCATGTCGCCCCAGACGAGTCACACACTGCTTTTGGACATCCTGTTTGACAGGTCATGGCTTGACTGGAGAACCAAACTCTCATTTTTGTTTCAGCAACTAACCTGTGGGGCTACTATGTAATTTAAGAACTTGACAGAGAAAGGAATATTCAGACATAAAGTATCCAGACTCTAACTTACCCTTTTGAGTCTCTTCCTTGTACAAGGCAAGATGAGCAATGATAGTCGTAAACAACATGGGCCCATGATACAAGAGGATCATCCCACTGCTTTTATTGCATGCCTTGGTATTGCTATAGCTGTCTCATTATCGGTCCTGTGGCTTAATAGCTTTGAATTTCCAGTACAACTGACTTTGTTTTGCATAAATAAATTCATTCTTTAAAAAAGTTAAAAATGCAAAATTTAGTTGAGAATCCATTTGAAACTGCTCTCTGTCTCTCTCTCTCTCTCTCTCTCTATATATATATATATAAAGGTTAAACATTTTTAGGTGCTCTTGTCTAAAGGTAAGTTTTTTCTTAAACAGACCATCCTAATGGGAAGGACTGGACAAGACCACCATAGAATTAGAAATATCATGTGAGCTACAAATGCAACCCGCAGTTGTAACTTGAAACTTTCTAGCAGCCACATTAAAAAATAGTAAAAAGAATCAGGGAAAACTAATTTGAAGCATATATTTTATTTAACCCAATGTATTCAAAATATTATCATTTCAACCTGCAGGCAGTATTAAAAATTATTAATGAGATGTTTTACATTCTTTTCATACCAAGTCTTGGCAATCCAGGGTGTGTTTTACACTCACTCCAGGCTAGCTTCATTTCTCGCGCTCAGTGGCTGTGCTGGCTCCTGGCTGCTGGATAGGAACGTGCTCGGGGAGACTCAGGTGGCTGAAGGCAGCGTGGAGGAAGGAGAAAGAGGATGCAGCAGGTCTGGGCATGTGAGGAGACACTTCGATAATCCAAGATACAGTAACATGAGGTTAGGCTGCCAGCTCATATTGCCAAAATTTGTAGCTTTGCAGGCGACTATGAAGACAGGCTATAGAAAACAATGTAAAATTCAGCATTTCAGCTGGTCTTTCCTCTTCCCCTAGTCACCTTTCTCTTCTTGGTAACAGACATGCTGATCCAGGGTTCACATTTAGGGGAAGATGTGATACAGAGTGACTAAAGTTATACCCAATAATTATAATAATGTTGTTCTTTTAACCACACCTAAAGCAAAGGATCTGTGTGTTTCATAATGCGTAGCGGAGGCCATCTTCGGCCCCTTGGGGGAGAAAGGCAGAGCAGAGGTCCCGGAGCTGCATTCCTCCACTTTACAGATGCAGCAAGGAGATGCAGCCACAAAGAGCCTGAGGTCACAGACTGCAAGGACAGACAAAGCCACAAGAGAACCCAGAAAATGCTGTCCTGCACCCTGCTCACACTTTATTCACAGTCTGTATGTGCTTCTGGAGGCTGTTTTAAGGCTTTTCCACAGGGTGTGGTCCTGCTCCTCTCCTGGCCTATTTCTTTTAAGGCCTGAGATTGAGGATGCTTGAAACCCTTACATCAGACTAAAAAGTGTCTGCACAGCAAAGGAAACCATCAACAAAATAAAAGACACCCTACCGAATGGGAGAAGATAGTCACTAATGATACATCAGGCAAGGCGTTAATATCCAAAATATGTAAGGAACTCATACAACTTAACACCAAAAAGACAAACGACCTGATTAAAATGGGCAAAGGACCTGAACAGAGACTTCTCCAAAGAGGACATACAGGCGGCCAACAGACATCTGAAAAGATAGTCAATGTCACTAGTCATCAGAGAAATGCAAGTTAAAACCACAAGATATCTCCTCACACCTGTCAGGATGGCTGTCATCAATAAATCAACAAATGACAAGTGTTGGCAAGGATGTGGAGAAAAGGAAACCCCGATGCACTGTTGGTAGGATCGCAAATTGGTGCAGCCACTCTGAAAAACACTATGGAGTTTCCTCAAAAAATTAAAAATAGAACTACCTTATGACCTAGCAATTCTACTTCTTGGTATTTATCTAAGGAAATCCAAAACACTAATTTGAAAAGTTATTTGCACCCCTATGTTCATTGCAGTGTTATTTACAGTAGACAAGATATGGAAGCAACGTAAGTGTCCATCGATAGACAATTGGGTAGGGAAGATGTGGTACATATATACAATGGAATATTACTAGGATGCAAAAAAGAATGAAATCTTACCATTTTTGACAACATGGATGGGCCCAGAGGGTATTATGCTAAGTGAAATAAGTCAGACAGAGAAAGGCAAATACCATCTGAGTTCACTATATGTGGAATTTAAAAAACAAAATAAATGAGCAGGTAAAACAGAAACAAACTCATAGATACAGAGAAAAAACGGATGGTTGCCTGGTGGGAGGGGTTGGTGGGCTGAAGGCAAAAGGTGAAGGGATTAAGAAGTACAAATTGGCAATTACAAAATAGTTATGGGGATGTAAAACACAGCATAGGGAACATAGTTAATAATATTGCAATAACTATGTGTGGTATCAGGGTGTACTAGACTTATTGGGGAGAACCACTTGGTAAGTTATACAAATGTCTCAACACTTAGGCTGTACATTTGAAAGTAATATAATATTACATGCCAATTGTATTTTTTAAAAAAATTAAAGTGGAGGAGAAATGGAATACCTCTGCTACCAGGCAAGACAGCTTTGGGGTCTAGAAATATTTTCATGTAAACTATCTTATAGGATTACATTTTTTCTTCTAAATTTTTCAGTCACTCAACATGACAAGCATACTATTGTCTTCTCCATAAAGTATTTCTATCTGTTTGAGGGTTTCTCAGTTCAGCCAGCTCAGGTACCACACCTAGAATTCCCAAGAGCTGAAAAGTTATCCGAGTCAACGTGACACAGCTTCGTGTTGTCCCTGGCCTGGAATGAAAAGCACTTGCTTTAAGCAAATGGTAGGAGTTGTTTTAAATTTTAAAGAAAAAAAAATACAGCACCACATACAAACACCTATGCCACTTGAGGAGAAATAGAAATATTGTTTATTTGGCAACTCTCAATTTTAATCTTATAAGCTGCTGATATGAAGCTTTGACAAGATAACTTCAAATTGTCAGAGTAGAATGAAACCCTACATTCATATAAATATTTGCTGGATGAGGAAACATGTCTGAACAAAATCTGCTGTCATTGCTGTCACCGCTGCTGTGACCACCACCACCACCGTGCCTTTTCTTCTCCACCCTCTGGGTAGTTGGGCAGAGGACCTAAGGGAACAGTGTTTTATGCGGAGTTCCCCTTGCACTTCAGGGCCGTGTCCTCTCACAGTTGACAGACCTATGGAGTGTTATAAATTGGAAAGTGCGGCATTTGTAAGCCAATCCGCAGCCCAGTAACGATGCCAAGTTATTTGCTGAGGTAGACATCAGCTAGCTTAATGGAACAGTCTAAGAAAGCAATTAACCAGGAGAGTGAAAATATGCCAAAAATGATTGTGGTTGAAAATCCTTGGGGAGTAATGAGATAGAAATTCTCAGCACTTATTTATAATGGAGAGTGGCAGAGTGCGGAGGAGCGGATGGATAGGTGATGAGTAATGTTTCCTGCGAAAGGCACCATCTCAAAATAGGGAGGCTGATCCTACAAAGTGTATACAAACGCCAGCCTCAGAACCAGTTACTACTTGTGGATGACCATTGTGCTGGTTGATTTCTAAGGCTGCTTCTGTAGCAGAGTTGTGCCCTGCTCACAGCGAGTCTACAAGCAGAAGGTTAGAATAATGGACTTTAACACGTGGATCTCGAGCAAATGTCTGAATTCTCTGAGCCTCAGTGGCTTCATCTGCAAAATGGGAATAGTGCAGGATAAATTTAAAAATGCATAATTCATTACATAGGATCTTGAACACATTCGAATGAAGACAATGTTGACTTTGTTTACTAAGAGAATGCTTGCCTTATCTCTATTCATCTTTTTAAGCTCCCTAGGAAATAGGTACTATTATGACCTCCATTTTACAAATGAGAAAACGAAGGCTCAGAAAGGTTAAGATCCCACTGCTTGCAAAAAATCCCTTCTACTATACTTTTCACTTTTGAGAGAGTAGATTTCTTTAATGTGTAAACTGTCATTTGCAATGGTTTAGACATCAATGGAAGATGAAAATTACTCAAACACAAAACATAAATATATATAGAAAAACTCACTAATCTGAACCAATTGGGCCATTTCAAAGGAAACACAGTTTTATAATTTTCAAGATCATACAGTAACCAGAAAATGACTAAGAAGCACTGGCAGTTCAAGGCCAGATTTGGTAATGAGATAAAGATGATTAGCATATCTAAGAAGTTCTTGTCTAGCCTACACTTTGAATAAAGTGTTTCATAAATAAAAGAAATCTCATGTTGGAAAACAAATGATTTTCTTTGATAAGTAAATTCTTCCTTTCAAATATTATTTATACTATTCATTTACTTACTAAGCCATTTTTTTTTCATAAATTGTACAAAAGTGGACTTCAGCTCAGTCGCTGCATACATGATTAAAAAAAATAGAGATTAAAAATGTTGAAATTGGGCATGTTCTTGGGTGAGGATTTAAAAAAATGTTCAAACAAAACGTTAAAATTTTTCATCAGCTTAACTTATTTGTCTTTTAATTCTTTAAGATACACAATGTTCTGAATAAATGTAAATTTCTAAAATGTTTTCAAATGTTACAGTTAGCCAAACTTCATTTTAAAAGATTTATTCTGGTTTTAATATGAATGGCATAGTATCAGCTATGTCCTTTGCTACTGTAGACAGTTTTTGAGGAATGTAATCTTTTCTCGAATGAAATATTTATGTCCTTTATTAGCATTCTTTGTAGTATAAAACAAAAAAATGGGGAAATGTTCAGACTTCAGTCTTTGATGACACCGATACCAAATCTGCCCTCCGTGTGGACAGGCGACTTCCATTCACTTTGGTGGGCTGCGTGTAGCCCAACCGGGTGTGGAATCTCTGAGCTATTGCTGTTAATTCATGGAAAATATTTTAGTATGACGCATTCCCCTTAAAAGTTTATAAATTGTTGCAAAAGAGTAATGAGATTTATTAAATATGGTGGTCCTGAGCTGTGCCAAATATTTTGTGGTTATGTGGGAATATTGCAAAGGTAATTATTGGTATTGTAATAAGTGAGGGTCTCAGCAAATCCCAGCTGTTGAACACATGATCGTTACTTGGGAGGACAAATAGCAATATTTTTCCATCTCTAAAGTACATTCTGCTCTTGACTTGTCTGCATGACCACAGTGAACCACAGTGGGAATTACACGTGAAGAAAGGAGACTGAGGAACTAGATTTCTCTTCTGCTGCCATAAACAAAACGTCATTTGGTTGATATCTGTCCAGGTTTAAATTCTGCATATTACCTAAACTCTGTATCAGTGCTTTAATTCCATTTTGATAGGATGTATTTCTTTATAAAAGCCAACCAAACATTTGTAATAAATTTTTTATTATGTGGTATCTGGTTTTTACTGCATATTTGTGTATATAACTGAACTTAATGTTCAACAAATAACTTTTAAGTGTCTGCTTTATGCCCAGCACTGTCTTCGCAAGCAAAGGAAAAGCACTAGGCACTGTTCTTCAAGAACTTTGAGGCTGGGTAGAGAGATAAGATATATTTATCCAGAATCATAGATACGTAGAGTTGGAAGGGACTTCGGAGGTAACACCGTCTTGGGGCTGTATACTCAAACTCCAGCAGAGACTTAACACGAACAAGTGAAGTGCCCAGGCCAGCTGGGCACCATGTCACACCAGAGTCCCTACTCCTACTCAGTGGACTTGGTGCCATGCAGAAACGTAGTTCTCTTGTTGTCCGATCTGTTGATTTATTTTTTTCAGAGAGGGTAGAATTCCAAGTTCTTGAAAAATTTCCCAATTTTTAAACATGGCTAACTAATTGGAGTTTTACTAACGCCAAAGGAAACATATCTGTGGGGCTTATTCAACCTGTGGGCTTCCATTTTGCAATCCCTGGTCTAGACGAACTCTTTGATGTCACAGATGCGGGAAGTGGCCTGTCCCAAGTCTGGCATTCTTCTGCAGGATTCTCAGCCCAAAGTTTTCATCACTTAACTACACCTTTTTTTCAACAAGAAAACAATTGGATGACTCAAAAAGAAAAGAACTATATAGTTATAAAGCATGGTAAAAAAATTTTAAGCACAGAAAATATCATGAAAATTATGGGGGTAAATCCTGTGGGAAGAAGTAATAGATTGTTCAGGGCAGGAAGAATGAGAAAAGGCTTTTTTTTACAAGTGGCATTTGAGCTACATCTGGAAGGAAGTGACTGATACAAACTGATAAAAAGTAACAGTAAAGAGAATTTAGTAGAGAGGAAGGAATGAAGAAAAGCAGTGACTAAGAATACGCAAATGGACATGTAAAACAGCGTAGAGGATGGCTTGGCCGGGGGTAAGAATTATGTCACTGTAATTCACTGAACAATATTTCTTGAGCTCTAACTGGTGGCCAGGCACTGTTCTAGACCCGAGGGCGACAGCCATGGACAAGAAAGCCAAGGTCTGGATTCTTGTGGACTGTGGCTGTGTTTGTTTTTTTACCCCAGTGACACAAACAGGTGATAAACAAATGCAAAATAATACAAAGTACCATGAATATAATAAAGCAAAGAGATGTGACAGTGGCAGCTGTGAATGTGTGGTAGGTAGACAGGGCCACGGGGGCGGGCCTCTCTGAGGGGGGGGGGCATTTGCACTGAGTCCCCAGTGATGAGCAGAAACCCGCCATGCAGTGACCTGGGCAAAGAGCTTTCAAGGCAGACAGAAAAGCTACTGCAAAGGGCCTGGCAGGAAGGAACGGAAAGACCAAGTGAGCCATGGCAGGCGAGCGTGGTAGGAAGGGAGGTCTGAACCACAGACATTCACTGGGCCTTGGTGAGGAGTCAGGAGTGAAATGCAGTTTCCCTCAGAGAAGCGCCTAATTTGATGACAAGTGTACAGTCGCCAACAAGAAAGTAGCACGTTTGA